>JAOQIF010000510.1:0-62305 GCA_026260285.1 Colletotrichum sansevieriae | reverse complement strand
GGCTATACTTTTCTTTATACTTATCTACTACCTAGTTATCTTAGAGCAATTATAGGGGCTCCTAGGTAAGCTAACTATACCCTATCTATTTAACTAATAGCTTATAATACCTACCCCTACCTATATACTTCTAGCGCGTAGCTAGAATAGACTTAACTTCCTATTTATCCTCCCTATCTTTAAAAATCAGGGGCGGTTAGGGATCGTCGACTTCTTAGCCTAGGAGGGGGTTATTTATAGCATAGCATAGTAGGCTAATATAAAATTAGTTATAGACCTTGCCTAGAACGTTTAACTCGACTATAGTTAGTAAGATTACCCTAGTTACTTTATACTTTAGGTATAGCTAATCTAACTTCTTATAGGGTCTCTCTATATAGAAGTTAGCTAGTAATAGCTAGACCTTATCGCCTACTTTATAATATTCTGCTAGTATCTTTTTACTATTTGCTAATTATTCTATAGTCTATTAGGCTATAGTAACAGCTGCTTAGGCTAACTCTATAGTTAACTTCAGTTTACTAATAAACTTATTAGCAGCTAACTCGCATAAGGTTAATAGCTCTAGCGCAGGCTATACTATTAGTACTAGGTTAACATAGTATCTATAGGTAAAGAAGAATAGGCTTACTCCTATTATAGCTATATTATAGCTATTAATTGCTAGTTAAATAGAGGGTAAGTAAACCTCCTAGTTATCCTAGGCGAAGTTAACTATTATCTATAGGACTGCTTAGATCTCTTAATTAAAACGTTCTATTACTCTATCTATCTATAGGTAAAAGGCGGTGCTTAAACGTTATTTAATCCTTATGAGCGCATAGAACTATCGCTAGAACCAACTTATCTAGTTACTACCCCTATTGCTAATAATTAACTTCGGTATACTATAGAATTAGTAGTAGTAGTTTATAAAGCGTTCTATATATATTTCTATATCTATCGAAGGCATCCCTTCTAGGGTTATTATCTTAGAGAGCCTATTAAGTATTACCTAGAGGTATCTTAACCCTATTCTTATTATATATAGGAGGTTTATAATAAAATCTATAGTAAGATCGTAATATAGCTATTCTACTACTAATAAGGGTTAAAGAAGCCTGCGTTTCGCTTATTGCTAAATCGTTCTATGCCTGCAGCTATTGTAGTTTCTCGTGAACCAGCGGACTGCAGAGGACTACCCTAGCTAGAAGTATTACTAGGCTAGGATAGCTAGGGTATTATTCTAACTAGGGTACCTTATTATTACTAAGTTATAATACTTCTGTAAGGGACTGGATACCCAGACCGGAGAAGCTAGAGACGCTTCGGCTACTATAGGCTAAAGGGATAGAGAGGCCTATAGGTCTAGGGCATAGAACCCTTATAGCAAAGACTTAGCGAATACTCGCTAAAGGCTAGAAATAAGGGATCTTAGAGGAAATAAGCAAAAGTAGTATAATAATATAGACCCTATCTTTTAGGTGCTTCTACTATTAGTTTAACCTAACTATAGCTCTTAGCTCCTTAATACCTTTATAATTCTTTTGCTTCTACCCTGCTTTAGGAAGGTTAGTAATAATAATAGTACTATATACCTAAGCAACGCCTATTAATTAGGCTAAGGAACTTATGCCTAACGTTTACTAAGAGCAGAGCGAAATAGCCTATATAAACCTTTATAAGGAAGCTAACCCTAGCGAGCAATTAGAGGATAATACGAGCTAATAAGAGGAGGTAAGAAGCTATGCTTTAAGCAAGGCTAGGAGCCCTAAAGAGAACGGGCTACTTATGCTAAATACTCGCTACGTGGATACTAAGTATATATAAGAGAATAGGGTATATAAGACCCCTTCTTATAAACCGGACGGGCTAATAGGCTAGATATCTATAGCTATAGCTAATAGGCTAGCCAAAGCTAGAGGGCTAGATAAAGCAACTAGCTAAGTACTAATATAATAGATTATAACTATAATAGCTAACTAATAGGAGCTAATTACTACTACGTTAAGTAACTAAGCTCCTACTAAGCGATCGCCTAAGGTTTATAAAAAAACCCCGAATTATAATATAGCGCGCCTTACTAGTAAATCTACTAATATAATAAGAGAAGATTAGCTCGTTATAATTAAAGAGGCTTATAAGCACCGCCCTAGCTGCTCTAATAGCTAGTATATCTAGTAGGCTTTAAGTATAATAGAGCATACCCTATAAATAAAATAGCGGAATTATTAGCGAACGCTTATAGACAAGTTAGGGAACTAGATAAACCCTAAATAGGAAGACTTCAGAATTTTCATAAGAGGGTAGCATATTATACCCGAGCTCTAAGAATAGAACTACTATAATACTTTAAGATAGTGCTATTAGAAAGACGATAAGAAACTAATTATATATTAGGCTTAATAGGAGTCTATTAACCGAGCACTTAGCAAGCTAAGCACTAGTAATATAAAGGCATATACTTTCTTTTAGGGCCTTATTAGGACCCTAAAGGACGAACTCTTTAAGCAGGATATTAACTATACTAATACGCATACTATCGCCCTATATATATAGAGATTATAGGAGATTATAAAAGGGAGATATAGGGGAATATCTACTAGCTATTCCAAGTTGCATAAGCGACTATACTCAGGCTCTCTAGACCGCCCTTATAAGAGCAGCTTATAACCCCCTAGGTCGATAGACTTAAGGGATCGCTACCTAGAGACCCCATCCTAGAATAACTACTTAGCGGATGCTCGTATAACGCCTAGCGCTAGTAGTATATCTACCGACTCCTAGGGACCCTAATACTATAACTATAAGAAGTATAGCTATATCTCCCCTAACTATACCGAACCCTATATATAGCTAATAGGTAGCAATTAGAACCTAAACCTAAAGCGGGGCGGGATAAGTATAATTATAATACCTAGTATAACTAATACTAAAGACTCGGGAAACGAATAGGCATAGATATAACCCCGAGAGGCATTACGCTAGAAATCACCTCGGTTCTAGTAGGATAGACTATTAAGGGATAGGCGTTAGCGCTTTAAGTATCTAGTAAAGTCGAACTAGAGGTCGATATAGATATTTATATAATAGTAGACGTTATATAAGAAGACCTCGTTAAGAGGCTCTAACTAAAGGAGGCTATTAGTATTATAGCCCCTAAATTAGTAGATTTCTAAGGAAGGCTTATACCTATAGGTAAGGTCTACTAGCTTATATTCTTCCTTATAGATAGTTAGGGTTACTTATAGAAGATTCGCTAGGCTTTTATTATAAGCCCTCGCCCTGAAGGAGCAGGAGATATCCTTCTATCTAACGACTTAATAGGATAGGAAGGCATCTATATAGATACCTATATATATACCTAGTTATATAAACCCCTCTTACTTACTAAGCTAGAAGCAATTATCTAAGAGATTATAAAGAATAGCTAATAGGCTTATATTATATATCTAATAGGTGCTATAAGCTCTAATAAGAAGGATATAGAGTCCTTAGGCGAAGACTCGCTAGATAATAAGTAGGAGAAGAAGATTCCTAGGGAACTTTAAGACTTTGCTAATATTTTTAATAAAGAGAATGCAAAGAAAGTTCTAAGGCTAAAGGGAGTAGTATACTATATTAAACTAAAACCTAGTAAGGAACCCCTATATAGACTAATATACCTTATATTAGCAGAGTAGTTATAAATACTCGCTAAGTATATCCAGGATATAGAGGCAGCAGGCTATATATGCTACTTAACTAGCTCTATAGGAGCACTAATGCTATTTATACTTAAGAAGGATAGAAGCCTATAACTATATATAGATTATAGGGAATTAAATAAAATCACGGTAAAGAACTATTATCCTCTGCTACTAATTAGCAAGCTTCTAGATAGGCTTACTAGAGCGAAGTTTATTTTAAAGATTAACTTAAGCAAGGTATACTACCGAATTATAATTAATAAGGTAGATACGTAGAAAATAGCGTTTAGAACGCGATATAGGTACTTCGAGTATACTATAATACTATTTAAGCTTATAAATACCCTAGCAACTTCTTAGGCGTATATTTACTAAATACTTACTAACCTTCTAGATACCTGCTATATTATATACCTAGATAATATTCTAATCTACTTAGATATAAGGGAATAGCATATTAAGAACCTCTATGCTATCCTATGCTACCTAAGGGCTGCCGAGCTATTTGCAAAACTAAAGAAGTGCAACTTCTACTAGATAGAAGTAGATTTTCTAGGGTTCTATATTACCTAAGATAGTATTAGGATAGACCTAGATAGAGTCCGAGCGGTTACTAAATAGCTAATACCTAAGTCTTTTAGAGATATCTAAGTATTTCTTAGTTTTTATAATTTTTACTATAAGTTTATTATAAGATATTCTCATATTATAACCCCTATAACTAGCGCACTTAAGGGAAGCTAGAATAGCACGAAGTCAGGAGCCTTCACCTAGATAGGGGAGATATAGATCGCATTCGAGATACTTCGGAGAGCATTCGCTAAAGCCCTAATACTAAGATACTATAACCTAACGTTAGAAACCAGGGTTAAGACTAATATATCTACTTAGATAGCATCTAGCGTGCTTTTATAGAAGCATAGCATAGTTTAGCACCTAGTAGCCTTCTAGTTAAGGAAGCTCTTAGATATAGAGAGGCGCTAGGCTATAGGGCAATAGGAACTCCTTGCTATTATAGAAAGCTTAGATTACTAGGTATAATACCTATAAGGACTCCCTAAGAAATTCGTAGTACTTATAGATTATATAATACTAAAAGGAGTGCTTGCTATACCTGCATAGGATATTTATAAAAGACTTATATAATAGATCTACTACTTATTAGTATTTAACTTTGAAATCTAGCATAGATCGGGGGTTACTAATCCAGCAGATAGACTATTACAATGCTCTAACTACGTAGTAGAAGATGCTAAGGTGGATAATATACTTCCTACCCTTAGAAAGAAACTTAGGCTTATTAGCTAGCTTTTAGCAAATATTCGCTAGTATATTGCTAAGCTTAAAAAAACTATAGCAGTTGCGAGAACTTATACCCGAGCTATCTAGCAAAGCATATAAGAACCTTGCTAGAGGGCTAGCTCTAAGGTTAAGGGATCCTCACCCTTAAGTCAGCACTACCCCACGATAGGTACTAATAAGCTACTATATATAAGTATGTATATCAGCGCTATTACCTATATAAAAGCATATGTAAGTGCTACGCTAACTGCTCCACGAGAGAATAGCAATAGGCTAGAGGACTTAGGGGGAGCTAGGGTTACTATACTAGAATAATATATCCTATATGCTATAATAAGGGAGCTTATTTAAGATAAAATAGCTTATATACTATAACTAGGCGCAGATCTCAAATAGATAGTTAGAGGATTATAAGCTAAAGACCCCTTCTATAGAGATATTATAGCTAAGGTTCGCTAGGATGCTAGGGAATACTAAGGATACTAAGTTAATAAGAATAATATCCTTTAGTTCAGAAGAAGACTTATTATCCTAGAAGAGGGATCCCTCTGCTATAAAATCCTAAAAAACTACTATAACGCGCCTAGATTAGGGTATATAAGAGTAAATAAGATAGCTAAGCTAATCTTATAAAAGTTCTATTAGCTATATTTAATAGAGGATATATGGTAATATATCGCTAAGTGCCCGCGCTACTAAGGGGCGCGCATACTATAGCATAAGCTATACGGGCTACTGCAAATATTAGAACTACTAGCATACCTATTCTAATAGATTTCCTTAGACTTCTTAACTAGCTTGCTAGAAAGTTGCTAAGATAATAGAGTTACTTATAATACGATCCTAGTAATTATATATTAGATAACTAAAGTAGTACGGTTCTTAGTAATAACTAAGCAACTAGATACTATAGGTTTAGCGAGGATCCTATATCAAGAGATTAAGTACTAATATAGTACGCTAGAGGTTATTATTAGTAATTGAGATAAACTAATTACTAGCTAGTTCTAGCGAGACTAGACTAAGGCCTGAGATATAGAAGGGCATATCTCTACTATATAGTATCTATAGATAGATAGTCAGACTAAAAGAATATACTAGATCCTAACTATATATCTTATAAAGTTTAGCGAAGGCTCGCGCGACTAATAAGCAATATAACTAGTTGAGGCCGAATTTTCATATAATAATAGCAAATATACTACTATTAGCATATCCCTATTTAAGGCCCTTATAGGATATTACCCTCGAATAGTTAACTACTGCTTGCTAAATATAGAGATTAGGACTTAAGGGGTTAATAAAAGGCTTAAGAAGCTAATAGAGGTTTGCTAAAGAATAGCTAAGACCTAGCGGTATATAACTAAGATATAAGCTAAGAATATAAATACTAGAAGAAAAGCGTAATTATACTACGTTAGAGATATTATAAGATTTTTAATAAAGAACTTCCGTTTTGCAAAGGGTTAGCAAAAGCTTGCCCTAAGATTTATTCCTATGCTAGTTATAGAAGTTATAAGCTCTAATACCTATAGAGTATAACTCCTAGAGAAGTATAGTAGAGCATATAATATCTTCTCTATTGCTCTACTTAAGCTATAATATAGCTAAAAGCTTACTAAGGGGTAGCTCCCGGACCTTAAAGAAGACCTTAAGGAATAGGAAGTTAAGGATATTATATTATAGAGAGAAGCGCTAATAAGCCCCTTATATTTAGTTAAGTAGAAAGGCTAGCTAGTAGAGTATAATACCTAGGAGCCTGAAGAATATTTAGCGAACGCTTTGCAAATCCTCGCTAGATTTAAGAAATAGTAGTATAAGTTATATTGCAAGTAGGATAATAAGTAGTATAGATTAATAAGAAAAGTCAATTAACTATAAGATAGCTGAAATGCTAAAGAGAAGACCCCCCCCTATAAAAATAACGCAAACCCTATAAGTATCTAACCTTATATTACTATAGAAGTCTACTATACTCTCGCTAAAGTTCTACTAGTACTACTACTTATTATTATTATTATTACCCTCGTTATTATTATTATTATCCTCGCTCTCCTCCTTAGAGCTCTCGCTAGTAGTATTGCTATTACTACCCTAACTATTGCTCTCTATAGCTATTACGGGCTACGCCACTGCTAGCATCTAGATGTTGCCGCAGACCCTAAGGATTCTGCCCTCGACAACCGCTCTCGCTTAACATTCGCCCTATATCTGCTTTTCTATTGCACGGGGAACTTCCTAGAAAACTTCCCTTCCTTAGCTTAGATTACTATAATTAAGGCATCCCTAAGTTAAATAAACCCGGGCTAGCTCCTTATATATCTAAGCTCTCTCTCTATGCCCGGCTTGCTAGTTATATAGCGCGATAGATAGCAGGTAGGAAACGGAACTAGCTATGCTTATAGTAACTAGTCTAGAAGTACTACTAATAAGTAAGGAAGCATTTAAAGTAATTTATATAGTAATTAATAAGCTTAGTAACTAGCTCGATAGCCTAATAACTATATAGCAGCTTAATAACGAACCGACTACAGAGCCCTAGCGAGATGCAGCAGGCGGCCACGCCCTAGCTCTGCTAATACTATCCCTATAGCTAGAAACTACCTAGGGAGTAGGGGGCGCTTAGTAATTAAAACCCCTTCTTAACCCCCCTAAGTTCGGAGGAAACTACAATAAGTATACTATATAGGTATAATAGATATATAATAAAGTTAGAATAGACCGGGACTTCTTCCTAAGTAATCAGGAGGCCTAGTATCTTATTAACTCCTGCCTAGAACCTAAAGTATAGCTAGTAGTCTTAGCTTTCTATAGCTTAGGGGGTAGTAATAGCTTATTCGAGCTAGATGCTTTCTTAGTATACCTAGACTATACCTATAGTAACCCTAATATTATAAGTAAGGCTCTTAGAAGACTCTTAGAGCTTTAAATAAAGTATAATAAAGCCTTCGCCTCGTTCCTACCCCGCTTCGAATATACTATTATAGAGGTAAGTAGTATAATATAGCTAGATAGTATCTAAATTAACTACCTATATAGGGTACTATCTTATAAGCTCCTCGACCGTCTAGTTAACTATCTAACCCCCTATAAGTATACTAAATATATTAGCCTCATATAAGATATCGCATAGAAGCTAGAGGGATTATATCGCATTCCTAACGCTTTATATTAGCTTATAATATTTAGATCGAGAGTATTACCCGCTAGAGTAGATATAGATAGGGATATTAGGATAATAGGTTTAGTATGCACCTTGCATAAGGGTATAGGTAAAGGTCCTAATAAGGAAACGCGCTACTATTTTAAGTATAATTAGATTAGTTACTTATAAAGGGATTACTAGAAGGCTAAGAAGTTAAAGAATAGTCCTAGAGTAGCAAAAGCTATTAAGGAAATAATATATTTAGACTTAGGAGAGGTTAAAGATAAAGAAGATTCTTCTAACTTAGGAAATAAATAACCCTAGTGCGAAATTAGGTATTAGGGATAATAGAAGAAGAGCGGGCTAGTTAGGAATAGTTCTAGTTAGAATATAATATAAGCAGGCCTTTTATAATATTAGTAGTTAGAGTTAATAAAAGTACTCTTACTAACGCTTTAATAGACTATAGATATAATATCTATGCGATAGTAGACTACTAGTATACTTGCTACCTCCATTTACTATACGTCGATTACTAAGCATAGCGATTATAAGGCTTTGCTAATAACTTAGCTTAAGCTATAGCGAAAGGCGTAGCTATATTATACCTCGAGATTAGAGGCTATATATAGCGACTCTTCGCTTATATAATAAAAGGACTAGATATTAACCTCTTCTTAGGGAAGCTATAGATAAAATAAAACTATATTATTTATAATATAGTAGAGAAGTAAGTATACTATAGGAAGGCAGGGGTTATTATTACCCTTTAAGGATAGAAAGAACCCTAGAGAGTAAGGGAGATCTAGGAAGCCTGCTAACTTAATACTACCTTATTTATAGCGATCTACTAGAGGGTTAGCAGGAGCTAGCTATCCGGGCTAGAAGTAGGAATATAAGTAGTAAGCCTAAGAGATATTAAAAAAGCGCTCGAGGCGAAGAAACTAGAAGACTATTTAGGGAAACTATTATAATATATTTATAATAAATTCGTAGAGCTTTTTAAGCTAGCTAAGTTATACCCCCTACCCCTAAGTTATCCTAGTATAGATTATAAAATCTACCTCGAGCGTAATACCTCTAGCTAAGAGGCGCCCTTACCCTAGGGACCCTTCTATAGTATATCTAGGGAGGAGTTATTAGTATTAAAAAAGATACTTATAAACCTACTTAATAAGGGTTTTATTTAGGTAAGCAAGTCTCCTGCTAGCGCGCTTATACTTTTTATTAAGAAGCCTAGCAGAGGATTATAGTTCTATTACAACTACTGAGCATTAAATATAATTACTAAGCGAGACTACTACCCCTTACCCCTAATCTAGGAGACCCTTTAAAGGGTTAGTTTAGCGAAGTAGTATACTAAACTAGATATAATAGCTACCTTCTATAAGATTCGTATAATAGAAGGGCACTAGGAAAAGACTGCTTTTTATATATAATATAAGCTCTTCGAGTAGCTAGTCTATCTATTCGGATTAAGCAGAGCCCCTATAATATTCTAATAATATATTAATAGCATGCTCTAGGAGTTCCTTAATAACTTCGTAATAATATATATTAATAATATATTAATCTATAGCAGCAGCTCCCGAGCGGACTATAAGTAAAAGGTGCATAAGGTTCTCTAGGCCCTCTAAGAGGCTAGTCTTAACCTCGACCTAGCGAAGTATAAGTTCTCTATAAAAATAGTAAAGTATATAGGATTTATTCTAAAGGTAAGCGAAAGTATTACTTATAATATAGAGAAAGTTTAGATAATTATTAAATAAGAAGCGCCTACTTTAGTAAAAGGATTGCAAAGTTTCCTAGGGTTTACTAATTACTACTAAGTATTTATATTAGAGTACTCAGGGGTTATAGAGCCCCTTACCCTCCTAATAAAGAAGAGAGCGCTATTTATCTAGGGTAAGGAATAAGAAGACGCGTTCTAGGCGCTCAAACGCTACTTCTAAACTATATTAATACTATATTACTTTAACCTATAAGCCCTAACTATAGTTAAGATAGACTACTTAGGGTTCGCTTTAGGGGGGGTGCTAACCTAAGAAGATATATAAGGATAGCGCTATCCTATCGCCTTCTACTTATAGAGGCTAACCCCTGCTTAATATAACTATCTAATCTATGATAAGGAGCTATTAGTAGTAATTACTTATTTAAATATATAGGATACTAAGCTAAGAAGCTACCCTAGGTTTAAGGTTCTTACTAACTATAAGAGCCTCGAATACTTTATGCGAAAGTAATATTTAATAGAACGCTAAAGTCGCTAGGTAGAGTAGTTATTAAGGTATAATTTCTACTTAGAATATCGACCTAGTTACCTAGTAGCTATACTTAATATGCTCTCGCGCTACGAATAAGATGCCCCGAAAGGATAAGAGGATAAATAAGAGAAAGGGAGGGTAATCTAGATAATCCCTAACTCCGCCCTAGGTAAGGTAAGGAGGATAGCAATAGTTAAGGCCCCTATTATAATAGTATTCGAGGATCTAGCCCTTTAATATACTTAGAACGAAGCTTAAGCGGAAGATAACTAGTATTAAGGGGCTTATTCTATAGTAAAAAGGGGTAACTAAAGCTTCCCTCCCTAGCTAGGCCTAAAACTATAGATTGCTAAGTATAGCATTAACGCCCTTAGCTAATTAATATTCAGAAACCGGATCTAGGTACTAGGGTTAATAGATAAAAACTACCCCTAGAACGTGCTTCGAATATAGTTAATTTAGAAGTGCTATAACTTAGTAATAACGGGCTATCCTAGTTAGAATAACACCTTAGCTATCCTAGCCTAGCAATACTTCTAGCCGGGGTAGTCCTCTGCAGTCCGCTAGTTCACGAGAAACTGCAATAGCTGCGGGCGTGGAATAATTTAATAATAAGCGAAATGCAGGCTTCTTTAACCCTTACTAGTAGTAGAATAGCTATATTATAATCTTACTATAGATTTTATTATAGACCTCCCCCGCGTAGTGAAAATAGGGTCGAGATACCTTTGGGTAATAGTCGATAGGCTCTCTAAGATAATAACCCTAGAAGGGATACCTTCAATAGATATAGAAACGTATATAGAACGCTTTATAAACTACTACTACTGATTTCATAGTATACCGAAGTTAATTATTAGCAATAGGGGTAATAACTAGACGAGTTAGTTCTAGCGACGGTTCTGCACGCTTATAAAGATCGAATAATATTTAAATACCGCTTTTCACCTATAAATAGATAGAGTAATAGAACGTTTTAATCAGGAGATCTAAGCAGTCCTATAGATAATAGTTAACTTCACCCAGGATAACTAGGAGGTTTACTTACCCTCCGTTTAACTAGCAATTAATAGCTATAATATAGCTATAACGGGAGTAAGCCCGTTCTTTTTCACCTATAGATACTATATCAACCTAGTACTAGTAGTATAGCCCGCGCTAGAGCTATTAACCTCACGCGAGTTAGCTGCTAATAAGTTTATTAGTAAACTAAAGTCTACTATAGAGTTAGCCTAAGTAGCTATTACTATAGCCTAATAGACTATAGAATAATTAGCAAATAATAAAAGGATGCTAGCAGAATGCTATAAAGTAGGCGATAAGGTCTAGCTATTACTAGCTAACTTCTATATAGAAAGACCCTATAAGAAGTTAGACTAGTTATACCTAAAGTATAAAATAACTAGGGTAATCTTACTAACTATAGTCGAGTTAAACGTTCTAGGCAAGGTTTATAACTAATTTTATATTAGCCTGCTATACTATACTATAAATAACCCCCTCCTAAGCTAAGAAGTTAATAATCCCTAACTACCCCCGATTTTTAAAGATAGAGAGGATAAATAGGAAGTTAAGTCTATTCTAGCTACGCGCTAGAAGTATATAAGTAGGGGCAAGCGTTACGAGTTATTAGTTAAATAGATAGGATATAGTTAGCCTACCTAAGAGCCCCTATAATTACTCTAAGATAACTAGGCGGTAGATAAGTATAAAGAAAAGTATAGCCTAATAGATAAGAATAATAGCAACCCCTAGTATATTATACTATAAGCTAAGCAATAGTTAATAAGCAGGGGTAGGATAGAGGGATAGTAGCTAGGAAATTTATAATTAGAGGAGTAAGTAGAAATAGGAAGCTTTATTATAGCTTAAGGCTATAGGGAGGCAGAATAGGACCTAAGCAGGCCCTAGGTAGGTAGAAAGTAGGTAGATAGTAAGTAAGTAGAAACTATAGATTTAGGAAGATAACCCCTTACTCCTCCTGCTCTTTATAAGTAGTAGTAGTAGTATTAGTAAGCTAAGAAAAGGGGTTAGATTATTAGGAATAAAAGAAAAGCGGGAATAGGATAAACCTCGTAGAAGACCTTAGCTATATCTAGGTAAGCCTAGGCGAAGTAATATAGCTATATCTTATTAGGCTTAACTAAGAGGGAAAGTAAAGTAGTAGTAATAATAGAAGTACTAAGGATAGGAATAGCTAGAGAACTAGCAGAAGGTATAGGGGAGGTATCCGACTTAATAGCAGCTTTAGTAGCGCGCTTTATAGTAGTATAGGCATAGACCTCGCGGTTCTGAATAGAAGTAGTGCGAAGGAGTTCTATATAAGCCTCGATCTATATAGGGAGCTATAACTATTAGTAATAACCCCGAAATATAGGAATAGCAGGGTCTTATTGAGGTCCTCTCGTTAAAGCTATAGTAAGTAAGGCAATCTTAGTTAAGAAAAGCAAACTCCTCCTAGTAGCAAACTATGCTAGGGTTGCTCTAGTAGAACGTTAGCTCTATAGAGAAGGAATAGCAGGGAAGTAATACCTATATTAATATAGGCGGACTTAATAGCCTTATTAGAATAGTAGATATAATAGATAATATTACTTATAATATAATTAGTCTTATAATAGTTAAAAGGCAATAGGATAGTATACCTCGCTTAATAACGTTATAATAAGCTATAATATCACTAGGCTTCTTAGCCTTAGCTATAGCAGATATATACTTTAGGTAAGGAACCTCGTAAAGAAGCCCCTAGGTCTTATCCTAGGGGATACTACTAAAGCTAAGCTAGTATAAGTAGAGATCCTAGTAGAACGTTAGAAAAACGCTAAACGAGTAGAAGAATATATATTATAAGGGGCTCCCAGGCGATAGGATATATAGGAAGGGGGCGGTTAAAGTACTTATATAGCTCCTAGCTAGCTAGGGCGTAGAGGGGATTATCCACGAGATCGAAGTTATTAGGGGTAGCCTCCTTATAGTTAGAGAGGCTAGCGGAGGTAGAGTAATTAGAGGGCTAGCTCTTAATAGGAGGAAGAGACTCTATCTCCTTATTAGAGTTAGGGAGGGGCTATATAGGGTTAATTATAGCGAAATAATAGGAAAAGAGCGGGTAGTAACTTATAGGGGGTGCTATTATAGAAGCGGGGAAAATTAGATTAATTAGATCTATATAAGTTAGCGATTAATAGGGGTTTAGATATAACAAACTTATACTAATACGGACCGAGGGCGTGCTAAAAACGCTACTAAAATAACAAGTTATTAGCTAAAATAACGTTACGATTAATTAGTTAACTTACTCTAGTATAGGTTAATAGGAGGAAGAAAAAAGAGGAAGCAAACTAGGGGTGCGAAAAATCATATTATTATAATTATTACTAGTAGGGCGTAGAGCAGCTAGCAGCCCGGATTAATATCGCTCTAGACTAGCCCTTAGCCCGTGCTTAAACCTATAACTTATATAAGAGCTAGGGGAGGGGGGGGGAGGAGGGGTATATATTACGGGCTATGCTACTACTAGCGTCTAGATATTACTATAGACCCTAAGGATTCTGCCCTCGACAACCGCTCTCGCTTAATATTCGCCCTATATCCGCTTTTCCGTTGCACGGGGAACTTCCTAGAAAACTTCCCTTCCTTAGCTTAGATTACTATAATTAAGGCACCCCTAAGTTGAACAAACCCGGGCTAGCCCCTCACAATAGCTTTATTAGAGTTGCTATCCTCTATAGCGGAGGACTTATCCTCCTCGCTATTACAAACCTAATACTACTAAGCTATTACTAAGGCGTTACTAACCTTCTTCTGAGAATTTAGTCGAGGCATAGGACTATTACTAATAACTTTAAAAATAGTAATAGGAGCGTAGTAGTAAGTATTGCGAAGTATATAGGAACCTTAGACCTTTGAAGGCTCTTATAAAGGAAGCATAGATATATAAGTATTACTCTTTAAAAGCTATATTATTAAGATATTAGCAAGCTTATTAAGAAAGGTAGCTTACTTAAAGATATAGGTCTTATTATATAAGTAAGTAGGGAGAGTATTATTAAGCTATATTATAATCTCCTTAACTAAAACCTTATCCTTAGCCTAGCGAGCTGCTTATAAATATATATTAGATTAATAAAAGGGTAAGACTAACTATAAGGTAAAACCTACCTCGAGCGAAACCTATAGATATACTTAGGTATATAAAGCTATACTCTCCTCGATACCTATAGCGAGGAGCTAGTTCTTATAGTTCTTAGAACTAGGCTTAAGACTAGCAGGGTTTACTAACTAGTTATAGAGGTATTAGAGAAGCTCCTGCCCCTGCTCTATAGCTATAAAGATATAGAAGATCTCGTGCTATTAATACTAGCTAGTAGTAATTATACGGATATAACGCTTAACCTAGTTCTAATAGAAATAAGTAATACTAATAAGATAAGTAGGAATCTAGAAATAGGAAAAGTTAGCCTATACCTCTACTGAATAGTTACTAAACTCACCTTATAGCACTTAATACTGCGAACCTAGCATAACTTATATATATAATCACTATCGCAGCAATAGGCGCAGACGACCTAGGCATTCTTAGGGAGCTATAGGGTATAACTAACGCAGGGTTCGCTACTACCCGCTTAATTATGCTAATAGTTACTATTGCTAAGTTCAGCCTTAGTAGGGCTATACTTAGCGAGGAGTTAGCTAATAAGGCTCTTAGCGCTTATAATATTTAAGGAAGTATTAAAAGATAGGGAGGTTCTATAAAGTCTCGATAAAGGGCTTGGATAATATAAAAGTAGTTATTAAATAATATAGTATAATAAGGAGGGAAAAGAACTAACCCTAGGGCGGGAAAAAGCTATTATTTTATAAATAGCTAAAGAGACCTCGCTAAACTATTGCAAAGGTAGATATAACTTCGGATAGCAAAGAATAATAGTTACTCACTATAATAAGTACTACCTACTAGGAGATAGATATAGTAAATTAGTAATAATAGTTACTATCCGACCTACTTAATAGCCTTATAACGCGCCTATTTAAAAGGGGGATAATAGGATAAAAAACGAAGTTATTATAAGGGTATAATATAAGAAGGTGCTCGCTAGATAAAGAGCGAATAATGGGAGAACTAAAACGAAGCTACTATTAGAATAACTACCCTCTTTTAAAAGGAAATAATAGGATAAAAAACGAAGTTATTATAAGGGTATAGTATAAAAAGGTGCTCGCTAGATAAAGGGCGAATAGCAGGAGAACTAAAATAAAGCTACTATTAGGATAATTACCCTCTTTTAAAAGGAAATAATAGGATAAAAAACAAAGTCTTTATAAGGATATAGTATAAGAAAGTGCTCGCTAAATAAAGGGCGAATAATAGGAGAATAAAAACGAGGTTATTATAAGGATAACCGCCCTCGTTTAAAAGGAAACGATAGGATCCCTTTAGAATAGCCTAGATAGAGAGCATAAAAGGGCCTAAAAGGAGAGGAACTATAAGGAATAGGACTATAAGCCTAGCTATTATATCTATAACTCTAAGGGCTCTACTGTTTTTCAGCGAATATTTAGTAAATAGATACCGCGCTAGATAATAGTAGCAATAAGTAAAGGACCGGGGCTTACCCCGGATAGCTAAGAAGGATAATAACAGAGGGCTAACCTATAATACCCGATCTTATAGTAAGGACTACTATAATTAGAAAGGGGATAATTATAAGGGATTAGATACCTAGACCGGAGAAGCTAGAGACGCTTCAGCTATTATAAGCCGAAGGGATAGAGAGGCTTATAAGTCTAGGGTATAAAACCCTTATAATAAATACTTAGCAAATACTTACTAAAAGCTAGAAATAAGGGATCTTAGAGGAAGCAAGCAAAAGTAGCGTAATAATACGGACCCTATCTTTTGGGTGCTTCTGCTATTAGTTTGACCTAACCGTGGCTCTTAGCCCCTCGATACCTTTATAACTTCTAGATTAACTTCATTTAAAGCACGTTCTAAGGGTGGTTTTTATCTATTAATCCTAGTACCTAGATCCGATCTCTAAATATTAATTAGCTAAGGGTATTAATACTATACTTAGCGATCTATAGTTTTAGGCCTAGCTAGGGAGGGAAGCTTTAGTTGCCCCTTTTTACTATAGAATAAGCCCCTTAGTATTAGTTATTTTCTACTTAAGCTTCGTTCTATATATATTAAAGGGCTAGATCCTTGAATACTATTATAATAAGGGCTTTAACTATTGCTATCCTCCTTACCTTACCTAGGGTGGAGTTAGGGATTATCTATATTACCCTCCCTTTCTCTTATTTATCCTCTTATCCTTTTGGGGCGTCCTATTTATAATATAAGAGCATATTAAGCATAGCTACTAAGCAACTAGGTTAATATTCTAAATAGAAATTATACCTTAATAACTACTCTACTTAGTAACTTTAGCATTCTATTAAACGTTACTTTTATATAAAGTATTCGAGGCCCTTATAGTTAGTAAGGACCTTAAACCTAGGGTAGCTTCTTAGCTTAGCATCCTATATATTTAAATAAGCAATTACTATTAATAGCTCCTTATTATAGATTAGGTAGTTATATTAGGCAGGGGTTAGCCTCTGCGAGTAGAAAGCGATAGGATAGCGCTATCCTTATATATCTTCTTAAGTTAGCACCCCCCCTAAAGCGAACCCCGAGCAGTCTATCTTAATAGTTATTAGGACTTATAAGTTAAAATAGCATAATACTAGTATAGTTTAGAAGCGGCGTTTGAGCGCTTAGAATACGTCTTCTTATTCCTTACCCTAGATAAATAGCGCTCCTTTCTTTATTAGGAGGGTAAGGGGCTTTATAACCCCTAAGTACTCTAATATAAATATTTAGTAGTAATTAGCAAACCTTAGGAAACTTTATAATCCTTTTACTAAAATAGGCGCTTCTTATTTAATAATTATTTATACTTTCTCTATATTATAAGCAATACCCTCACCTACCTTTAGGATAAAACCTATATATTTTACTATTTTCACGGAGAACTTATACTTTACTAGGTTAAAGTTAAGACTAGCCTCTTAGAGGGCCTAGAGAACCTTATATACCTTCTGCTTATAGTTTGCTCGGGAGCTACTACTATAGACTAATATATTATTGATATATATTATTACGAAGTTATTAAGGAACTCCTAGAGCATGCTATTAATATATTATTAGAACGTTGCAGGGGCTCTGCTTAATCTAAATAGATAGACTAGCTACTTAAAGAGCTTATATTATATATAAAAAGCAGTCTTTTCTTAGTACCCTTCTACTATATAAATCTTATAAAAGGCTACTACTATATCTAGTTTAGTATACTACTTTGCTAAACTAATCCTCTAGAGGGTCTCTTAGATTAGAGGTAGGGGGTAGTAGTCTCGCTTTATAATTATATTTAGTACTTAGTAGTTATAATAGAACTGCAATCCTCTGCTAGGCTTCTTAATAAAAAGTATAGGCGCGCTAGCTAGAGACTTGCTTACTTAAATAAAGCCCTTATTAAGCAGGTCTATAAGTATCTTTTTTAATACTAATAACTCTTCTCTTAATATACTATAGAGGGGTCCCTAGGGTAAGGGTGTTACGGGCTATGCCACTGCTGGCGTCTAGGCGGTGCTACAGACCTTAAGGATTCTGCCCTTAACAACCGCTCTCGCTTAACGTTCGCCCTATATCTACTTTTCTATTATATAGGGAACTTCCTAGAAAAACTTCCCTTCCTTAGCTTAGATTACTATAATTAAAGCACCCCTAAGTTAAATAAACCTAGGCTAGCCCCTTATATATCTAAGCTCTCTTTCTCTATACCCGCCTCGCTAGTTATATAGCGTAATAGATAGTAGGTAGGAAACGGAACTAGTAGTGCTTATAATAACTAGTCTAGAAGTATTACTAATAAGCAAGGAAGCGTTTAAAGCAATTTATATAGCAATTAATAAGCTTAATAACTAGCTCGATAGCCTAATAACTATATAGCAGCTTAATAATAAACCGACTATAGAGCCCTAGCGAGATGCAGCGGGTAGCTATGCTCTAGCTCTACTAATACTATCCCTATAGCTAGAGACTACCTAGGGAGCAGGGGGCGCTTAGCAAACGAAACCCCTTTCTAACCCCCCTAAGTTCAGAGGAAACCGCAACGAGTACGCTATATAGGTATAATAGATATATAATAAAGTTAGAATAGACCAGGACTTCTTCCTAAGCAATTAGGAGGCTTAATATCTTATTAACTCCTGCCTAGAACCTAAAGTATAGCTAGTAGTCTTAGCCTTCTATAGCTCAGGGGGTAGTAATAGCTTATTCGAGCTAGATACTTTCTTAGTATACCTAGACTATACCTATAATAACCCTAATATTATAAGCAAGGCTCTTAGAAGACTCTCAAAGCTTTAAATAAAGTATAATAAAGCCTTTGCCTTATTCCTACCCTGCTTTAAACGCGCTATTGCAGAGGCAGGTGGTATAATATAGCTAGATAGCATCCAGATCGACTACCTATATAGGGCACTATCTTATAAGCTCCTTAACTATCTAATTAACTACCTAACCCCCTATAAGTATGCTAAATATATTAGCCTTATATAAGATATTATATAGAAGCTAGAGGGATTATATCATATTCCTAATGCTTTATATTAGCTTATAATATTCAGATCGAGAGCATTACCTACTAGAGTAGATATAGATAGGGATACTAGGATAATAGGTTTAGTGCGCGCCTCGCGCGAGGGTATAAGTAAAGGTCCTACTAAGGAAATATGCTGCTATTTTAAGTATAACTAGATTAGTTACCTATAAAGGGATTACTAGAAGGCTAAGAAGTCGAAGGATAGTCCTAGAGTAGTAAAAGCTATTAAGGAAATAATATATTTAGACTTAGGAGAGGTTAAAAGCGAAGAAGACTCTTCTAATTTAGGAAATAAATAACCCTAGTGTGAAATCGGGTATTAGGGATAATAGAGGAAGAGCAGGCTAGTTAGGAATAGTTCTAGTTAGAACGTAATATAAGCAAGCCTTCTATAATATTAGTAGTTAGAGTTAATAAAGGTACTCTTACTAACGCTTTAATAGACTGCGGATATGATATCTATATAATAGTAGACTACTAGTATGCCCGCCGCCTCCGTTTACTATATATCGATCGCTAAGCGCAGCAATTGCAAGGCTTTGCTAATAACTTAGCTCAAGCTATAGCAAAAGGCGTAGCTATATTATACCTTGAGATTAGAGGCTATATATAGCGACTCTTTACTTATATAATAAAAGGACTAGATATTAACCTCTTCTTAGGGAAGCTATAGATAGAATAAAACCATATTATCTATAATATAGCAGAGAAGTAGGTATACTATAGGAAAGCAGGGGTTATTATTACCCTTTAAGGATAAGAAGAACCCTAGAGAGTGAGGGAGATCCGGGAAGCCTGCTAACTTAATACTACCTTATTTATAGCAATCTACTAGAGGGTTAGCAAGAGCTAGCTATCTAGGCTAGAAGTAGGAATATAGGTAGTAAGCCTAAGGAATATTAAGAAAGCGCTTAAGGTAAAGAAACTAGAGGATTATTTAGAGAAACTGCTATAATATGTTTATAATGAATTTATAGAGCTTTTTAAGCTAGCTAAGTTATACCCCCTACCCCTAAGTTATCCCGGTATAGATTACAAAATCTACCTCAAGCGCGATACCTCTAGCTAAGAGGCACCCTTGCCCTAGGGACCCCTCTATAGTATATCTAGGGAGGAGTTATTAGTATTAAAAAAGATACTTATAGACCTGCTTAATAAGGGCTTTATTCAGGCAAGCAAGTCTCCTGCTAGGGCGCTTATACTTTTCATTAGGAAGCCCGGCGGAGGATTGCAGTTTTATTATAACTACTAAGCGTTAAATATAATTACTAAGCGAGACTATTACCCCTTACCCTTAATCTAAGAGACCCTCTAGAGGGTTAGTTTAGCGAAGTAATATACTAAACTAGATATAATAGCTACCTTCTATAAGATTTATATAGCAGAAGGGTACTAGGAAAAGACTACCTTTTGCACGTAATATAGACTCTTCGAGTAGCTAGTCTATCTATTCGGATTAAGCGGAGCCCCTATAACGTTCTAATAATATATTAATAGCATGCTCCAGGAGTTCCTTAATAACTTCGCAATAGTATATATTAATAATATATTAATCTATAGCAGCAGCTCCTGAGCAGACTATAAGCAGAAGGTGCATAAGGTTCTCTAGGCCCTCTAAGAGGCTAGTCTTAACCTCGACCTAGTAAAGTGCGAGTTCTCTATAAAGATAGTAAAGTATATAGGATTTATCCTAAAGGTAGGCGAGGGTATTACTTATAATATAGAGAAAGTATGGGTAATTATTAAATAGGAAGCGCTTATTTTAGTAAAAGGATTATAAAGTTTCCTAGGGTTTGCTAACTACTACTAAGTATTTATATTAGAATACTTAGGGGTTATAGAGCCCCTTACCCTCCTAATAAAGAAGGGAGCGCTATTTATCTAGGGTAAGGAATAAGAAGATGCGTTCTAGGCGCTTAAACGCTGCTTCTAAACTATACTAGTATTACGCTGCTTTAATCTATAAGCCCTAACTATGGTTAAGATAGACTGCTTAGGGTTCGCTTTAGGGGGGGTGCTAACTCAAGAAGATATATAAGGATAGCGCTATCCTATCGCTTTCTACTTATAGAGGCTAACCCCTGCTTAATATAACTACCTAATCTATGATAAGGAGCTATTAGTAGTAATCGCTTATTTAAATATATAGGATACTAAGCTAAGAAGCTACCCTAGGTTTAAGGTCCTTACTAACTATAAGGGCTTTAAATACTTTATGTAAAAGCAATATTTAATAGAATGCTAAAGTTGCTAGGCGGAGTAGTTATTAAGGTATAATTTCTATTTAGAATATTAACCTAGTCGCCTAGTAGTTATACCTAATATGCTCTCGCGCTATAAATAGGATGCCCCAAAGGGATAGGAGGATAAACGAGAGAAAGGGAGGGTAATATAGATAATCCCCGACTCTGCCCTAGGTAAGGTAAGGAGGTTAGCAATAGTTAAAGCCCTTATTATAATAGTATTTGAAGATATAGCCCTTTAATACATATAGAACGAAGCATAAGCAGAGGATAACTAGTACTAAGGGGCTTACTTTATAGTAAAGAGGGGCAACCGAAGCTTCCCTCCCTAGCTAGGCCTGAAATTGCAGATTACTAAGTATAGCATTAACGCCCTTAGCTAATTAATATTCAGGGACTAGATCTAGGTGCTAGGATTAACGGATGAAAACTACCCTCAGAATATGCTTCGAATATAATTAATTTAGAAGTACTACGACTTAGTAATAATAGGCTACCCTAGCTAGAATAATACCCTAGCTATCCTAGCCTAGTAATACTTCTAGCTAGGATAGTCCTCTGCAGTTCGCTAGTTTATAAGAAACTGCGATAGCTGCAGGCGTAGAACGATTTAGCAATAGGCGAAACGCAGGCTTCTCTAACCCTTACTAGTAGTAGAATAGCTATATTATAATCTTATAATAGATTTTATTATAGACCTCCTATGCGTAGTGAAAACAGGGTTGAGATACCTCTAGGTAATAGTCGATAGGCTCTCTAAGATAATAACCCTAGAAGGGATATCCTCTATGGACGCCGAAGCGTGCATAGAACGTTTTATAAACTACTATTACTAATTCTATAGTATACCGAAGTTAATTATTAGCAATAGGGGTAGTAACTAGATAAGTTAGTTCTAGCAATAGTTCTGCGCGCTTATAAAGATCAAATAACGCTTAAGCACCGCTTTCTACCTGCAGATAGATAGAGTAATAGAACGCTTTAATTAAGAGATCTAGGTAGTCCTGCGGATAATAGTTAACTTCGCCCAGGATGACTAGGAGGTTTACTTACCCTCCGTTTAACTAGCGATTAATAGCTATAACGTAGCTATAATAGGAGTAAGCCTATTCTTCTTTACCTATAGATACTATATCGACCTAGTACTAGTAGTATAGCCCGCGCCAGAGCTATCGACCTCACGCGAGTTAGCTGCTAATAAGTTTGTTAGTAAACTGAAGTCGACTATAGAGTTAGCCTAAGTAGCTATTACTATAGCCCAATAGACTATGGAATAATTAGCAAATAGTAAAAGGATACTAGTAGAATGCTATAAAGTAGGCGATAAGGTCTAGCTATTACTAGCTAATTTCTATATAGAAAGACCCTATAGGAAGTTAGACTAGCTGCACCTAAAGTATAAAGTAACTAGGGTAATCTTACTAACTATAGTCGAGTTAAACGTTCTAGGTAAGGTCTATAACTAATTTCATATTAGCCTGCTATGCTACGCTGCGAATAACCCCCTCCTAGGCTAAGAAGTTAATAATCCCTAACCGCCCCTGATTTTTAAAGATAGAGAGGATAAATAGGAAGTTAAGTCCGTTCTAGCTATATGCTAGAAGCGTATAGGTAGGGGCAGGTATTACGAGTTATTAGTTAAATAGATAAGGTATAGTTAGCCTACCTAGGAGCCCCTATAATCGCTCTAAGATAACTAGGCGGTAGATAAGTATAAAGAAAAGTATAGCCTAATAGATAAGAATAATAGCAACCCCTAGTATGCTATGCTATAAGCTAAGCAGTAGTAGATAAGCAGGAGCAGGATAGAGGGATAGTAGCTAGGTAATTTATAATTAGAGGAGTAGGTAGAAATAGGAGGCTCTATTATAACTTAAGGCTATAGGGAGGCGGAACGGGGCCTAGGCAGGCGGAAGGCGGGCAGATAGCAGGCGAGCGGAAACTATGGACCTAGGAAAACGACCCCTTACTCCTCCTGCTCTTTATAAGTAGTAGTAATAATATTAGCAAGCTAAGAAAAGGGGTTAGATTATTAGAAATAGAAGAAAGGCGGGAATAGGATAAACCTCGCAGAGGACCTTAGCTATATCTAGGTAAGCTTAGGCAAGGTAATATAGCTACGCCTTATTAGGCTTAATTAGGAGGGAAAGCAAGGTAATAGTAGTAGTAGAGGCACTAAGGATAAGAATAGCTAGAGAACTAGTAGAGGGCGTAGGGGAGGCATCCGACTTAATAGCAGCCTTAGTAGCGCGCTTTATAATAGTATAGGCGTAGACCTCGCGGTTCTAAATAAAAATAGTATAAAGGAGTTCTATATAAGCCTTAATCTATATAAGGAGCTATAACTATTAGTAATAACCCTAAAACATAGGAATAGCAGAGTCTTATTAAGGTCTTCTTATCGAGGCTATAGCAAGTAAGGTAGTCTTAGCTAAGAGAAGCGAACTCCTCCTAGCAGCGAACTACGCTAGGGTTGCTCTAGTAGAATATTAGCTCTATAGAGAAGGAATAATAGGGAAGCGATATTTATATTAATATAGGCAGACTTAATAGCCTCGTTAGAATAGTGGATATAATAGATAATATTACTTATTATATAGTTAGGCTTATAATAGTTAAAAGGCGATAGAATAGCATACCTCGTTTAATAACGTTATAATAAGCTATAATATCGCTAGGCTTCTTAGCCTTAGCTATAGCGGATATATACTTTAGGCAAGGAACCTCGCGAAGAGGCCCCTAGGTCTTATCCTAGGGGATGCTACTAAAGATAAGCTAGTATAGATAGGGATCCTAGTAGAACGTTAGGAAAGCGCTAAATAAGCAGAAGAATATATACTATAAGGGGCTCCTAGGTAATAGGATATATAGGAAGGGGGCAGTCGAGGTATTTATATAGCTCCTAGCTAGCTAGGGCGCAGAGGGGATTATCCATAAGATCGAAGTTATTAGGGGTAGCCTCCTCGTAGTTAGAGAGGCTAGTAGAAGTAGAGTAGTTAGAAGGCGGGCCCTTAATAGGAGGAGGAGACTCTATCTCCTTATTAGAGTTAAGGAGGAGCTATATAGGGTTAATTATAGCGAAACTATAGGGAAAGAACGGGTAGTAACTTATAGGGGGTGCTATTATAGAAGCGAGGGAAATTAGATTAATTAGATCTGCGCAAGTTAGCAATTAATAGGGGTTCGGATATAACGAACTTATATTAACGCAGACTAAGAGCGCGCTAAAATACTACTAAAATAATAAGTTATTAGCTAAAATAACGTTATAATTAATTAGTTAACTTACTCTAGTATAAGTTAAAGGGAGGAGGAAAAAAGAGGAAGCAAACTTAGGGTGCGAAAAATTATATTATTATAATTATTACTTATAAGGCATAGAGCAGCTAGCAGCCCGGATTAACGTCGCTCTAGACTAGCCCTTAGCCTGTGCTTAAACCTATAACTCACGTGAGGGCTAGGGGGAGGGGGGGGGGGGAGGGGTATGTATTATAGGCTATGCTACTACTAGCGTCTAGGCAGTGCTATAGACCTTAAGGATTCTACCCTTAACAACTGCTCTCGCTTAACGTTCGCCCTATATCCGCTTTTCCATCGCATGGGGAACTTCCTAGAAAAACTTCCCTTCCTTAGCTTAGATTACTATAATTGAGGCACCCCTAAGTTGAACAAACCCGGGCTAGCCCCTCACAAAGGGTACCTCTTAGCTAGAGGTATTATACTTAAGGTGAATTTTATAATCTATATTAGGATAACTTAGGAGTAAGGGGTATAACTTAGCTAGCTTAAAAAGCTCTACGAATTCGTTATAAATATATTATAGTAGTTTCTCTAAATAGTCTTCTAGTTTCTTTACCTCAAGCGCTTTTTTAATATCCCTTAGGCTTACTACCTATATTCCTACTTCTAACCTAGATAGCTAACTCTTACTAACCCTCTAGTAGATTATTATAAATAAGGTAGCATTAAGTTAGCAGGCTTCCTAGATCTCCCTTACTCTCTAGGGTTCTTCCTATCCTTAAAAGGTAATAATAACCCCCGCCTTCCTATAATATACCTACTTCTCTATTATATTATAAATAATATAGTTTTATTCTATCTATAGCTTCCCTAAGATAAGGTTAGTATTTAGTCCTTTTATTATATAGGTGAAGAGTTGCTATATATAACCTCTAATCTCGAGGTATAATATAGCTATGCTTTTCGCTATAACTTAAGCTAAGTTATTAGTAAAGCCTTGTAATTGCTATGCTTAGTAGTTAATATATAGTAAATAGAAGCAGCAGGCATACTAGTAGTCTATTATTATATAGATATTATATCTGCAGTCTATTAAAGCGTTAATAGGAGTGCTTTTATTAACTCTAATTACTAATATTATAGAAGGCCTACTTATACTACGTTCTAACTAGAACTATTCCTAACTAGCCTGCTTTTCTTCTATTATCCCTAATACCCGATTTTATACTAGGGTTATTTATTTCCTAAGTTAAAAGGGTCCTCTTTATTTTTAACCTCTCCTAAGTTTAAATATATTATTTCCTTAATAGCTTTTATTACTCTAAGACTATTTTTTAATTTCTTAGCCTTCTAGTAATCCCTTTATAAGTAACCGATCTAGTTATACTTAAAATAATAGCGCGTTTCTTTACTAGGACCTTTGCCTATATCCTTATACGAGGTATATACTAACCTTATTATCCTAATATCCCTATTTATATCTACTCTAGCAGGTAATACTCTTAATCTAAAAGTTATAAGCTAGCGCGAAGTATTAGGAATATAATGTAATCCCTCTAGCTTCTATGCGATATCTTATATAAAGCTAATATATTTAGTATACTTATAGGGGGTCGGGTAGTTAACTAGATAGTTAAGGAGCTTATAAGATAGTACCCTATATAAGTAGTTAATCTAGATACTATCTAGCTATATTACGCTACCTACCTCTATAATAATATATTTAAAGCGGGGTAGGAATAAGGTAAAAGCCTTATTATACTTATTTAAAGCTCTAAGAGTCTTCTAAGAGCCTTGCTTATAATATTAGGGTTACTATAGGTATAGTCTAAGTATGCTAAGAAGGTATCTAGCTCGAATAAGCTATTACTACCCCCTGAGCTATAGAAGGCTATAACTACTAGCTATACTTTAGGTTCTAAGCAGGAGTTAATAAGATACTAAGCCTCCTGATTACTTAGGTAGAAGTCCTGGTCTATTCTAACTTTATTATATATCTATTACGCCTATATAGCATACTTATTGCAGTTTCCTCCGAACTTAGGGGGGTTAGGGAGGGGTTTCGATCGTTAAGCGCTACCTGCTTCCTAGGTAGTCTCTAGCTATAAGGTTAGTATTAGTAACGCTAGGGCGTAGCTGCCTGCTATATCTCGCTAGGGCTTTATAGTTAGCTTGTTATTAGGCTGCTATATAGTTATTAGGCTATTAAATCAATTACTAAGCTTATTAATTACTATATAAATAGCTTTGAATACTTCCTTACCTATTAGTAGTACTTCCGGACTAGCTGCTATAAGTATAGCAGGTTCTATTTTCTACTTGCTATCTATTATGCTATATAACTAGCAAGGTAGGCATAGAGAGAGTAAGCTTAGATATATAAGGGGCTAGCCCGGGTTTATTTAACTTAGGGGTGCTTTAATTATAATAATCTAAGCTAAGGATGAGAAGTTTTCTAAGAAGTTCCCTATGCAATAGAAAAGCGGATATAGGGCGAACGTTAAGCGAGAGCAGTCGTCCAGGGCAGAATTCTTAGGGTCTGCAGCACCGCCTAGACGCTAGCAGTAGCGTAGCCCGTAACAGATATACTACTATGCTATAATAACCCTAGCTCTAAGCAAGTCCTCTTAGCTAATAACCTCTCGCTAAGTATTCTCTATATTACTCCTTGCTCTTTAGCGTTAGGTTATTATAGCTATTATAATTATAGTAATATTAGCACGCTATAGAGCATAATACTAACTAGAGACTGAGGCGTCTCTGCCCCTAGAGCTATCTATCTAGAAGGGGTACCTTATACTAGCCCTTATAGCATTAATAAATGCTTTTGAGGTCTTTATACTACCTTATAATATAGTAATACTTATCTAAAGGTCTACTAGTAGTTTGCTAACGAGCCTTAGCTTCTTCGCTAAGGTTAGGAGTATATTATTATACTTCACTTCCCCTTTTATATAGTCTAGCCTCTTAGATAGACTATCTGCTAGGTTTATAACCCCCGACTTATGCTCTAGGTTAAAGTTAAATGCTAAGAGTTTATATACTTACTTAGCAAGCCTTCCCTAAAGGTCCTGCATAGGCGTGCTAATAACTCCCTTTAGCACCTAGTGATCTATTAGGACTATAAACTTCTTTAATATACCCTAAAGGTAGTAAGCCTAATAGTCTAAACTCTTAACTATAGCGAGAAGTTCCTATTAGCCTGCTCCCTAATATTGCTCTATATTACTAAGCTTCTGCGAATAGTAGGCGATTAATTACTACTAATTATTAATATATTATAATAGAATACTAGATATAGCTTTTATAAAAGTATCTATCTTAACCCTTATCTCGCGGGTTAGGTCTTAGTATTAGAGAATAGTCGCTAAGCAGAAGGCAGCTTGAAGCTACTCGAAGGCTTATTAAGCCTCTTCTAGCTAGTGAAACTCGCCTCCTTTCTTACTATTCTCGCTACCCTTTAGTAGGGATATTATTAGAGCTATAATACCTAAATATCCTATAATAAACTTATAATAGAAGTTATAGAATCTAAGGAAGACCTAGATATCTCAGTATATTTTTAGTAGCTTCTATTTAGTAATAGCTCGGATGCGAGTTTAGTTTATTAATATACCCTCAAGCGTGATAATATACCCTAGGAACTCTACCCGCTATTAGTAAAATCTATATTTACTAAGCTTAGTATAGAGCTCTTACTAGTAAAGCCTATAGAGTACTTAGAGAAGGTCCTTCGTATGCTACTCTCTTATCTTAGAGTAGACTATAATATTATCTATATAGGTAATATAATAAGTATCTAGCAGCTTAGCAAGCGCTTAGTGAATATACGCCTAGAATATAGCTAGGGCGTTTATAAGTCTGAATAGTATAACGGTATATTCGAAGTACCTATAATATATCCTAAATACTATTTTCTAGCGATCCTCTAGCTTAATATAAATATAGTAGTATATATCTTAAATATCGATTTTTGAGATCTATTTCGCTCCCTAAAGCCTATCTAATAGTTTGCTAATAAGAGGGAGTAGATATTAGTTCTTTATTATTACCTTATTAAGGCTTTAATAATCTATATAAAGGTATAGAGACCTATCTTTCTTAGGTATAAAAAGGATAGGGGCGCCTACCTCACTAGTTAAGGGTTAGATCTACCCTATTGCTTAGTTATTAGTAATATATTAGCGAAGTTCTTCTAACTAATACTCGTTTAATAGGTAGATAGGCCTATATAAGGGTTTCTTCCCTTTAATTAAATCGATAGTATATTCTACGCCCTCTAGGACCGGGTATTACTTTACTAACTATTTATTAAATATTACCTATTTACTAGATAGTTCTAGTAGTAACTCCGTATTGCCCTCTAGGGTATCTTCTTCTTCTAGAGCCCCTATTAGCAGCTTATAGGAGGTGATATTCCCCGATATATATATAACATAGGCCTTCTAGCTATTCTTAATAATCTCTTATATAAATACTAATAGCTTAGCAATACTAAAGCGTTTATATTCCTAGGTATTTATCCACGTATTAATTATAATACCCTCTCTTCTTATAGAGTATTATAATAAGAGAAGGTCTCCTGCTCCCTCGGGTTAGGAGGCTTTAGCAAAGAGTTGCTATATCTTCCTCGCTTCTCCTCCTAAATTAATAAGGAAGAATATTAACTAGTATATATTCTAGCTTATTATAAATAACTTATTAAACCCTTCTAATATAGGGGCGATAGCTGCTATAGGTTATAGTTATAAGGACTTAGCTAGTTAACTACTAATAATATTAACCTAGGAATAGAAATCTATATCTATTACTACTTCTTATTTAGCGATATTCTAGAGAATAATCGCCTATCCCTTTATAATAGCTCCCTTTAGGAGAGTATCTAGTTCTAATTTAGGCCTAGGGGTTACTAATATAATCCCCTAGCTTACTCGTTTTCTAATAAGTTAAGTTCTTTAACTCTTAAGGATTAGATTATATTAATCCTCGTCTTTTTAGTAAATACTTAGTATCCTATTAGTATTTTATTTACGCTTTATCTCGCGTATTTATCTGGGTAGTCTACCCTCTTATACCCCTTTTGCTTATAGCTAAAGCATACTATATGCTTAGATATTATAGGTTATATACTAGGGCTAGATATAGACCTATTCTAGTTAGATCCCTATATTACGCTACTAACCTATTAGTAAAGCATCGGGCTCTATAAACCCTGTGCTATCTTCTAGCTAGAACCCTACTAGCCTATCTTTTAACTTAACCTCGCTACTAGAGGCCCCTTTAGGTTATACTCTTCCCCTATATACTATTTCTTGCTTTTGCTTTATAGAGGTTTACTACCCTATTAGTAATATATCTCCTATAAGCATTTAGCTTCTATAGCTATATCTCTTAGCCTCTATATCTTAACTTTCTAACGTTCGAGTTCCCTATATAGGAATAGGGCTAATTAGAAATATAGCATATAGGCCTTAGCCTTGCTATTTTCTATACTAACTATATCTAAGTCTTAATATATTACTAACTATTTAGCGAAGAACTATATTAATAACTATATCTCCTGCCTTATTATATCTAGCTTCTCGTCGTACTTTCGCTCTTGAAGCTCGGGGTTAATATAGTATTAGCGAGTAAATGCTATAAAGCTAGCTTATGCTAGGTCTCCTTCTAGCCTAGCCCTATAGTATCGCTACTAGGTCTATAGGGATAGGTTTATCTTCGTAAGTATTTATTAGACCTGCTGCTCTAGTATACTACTAGCATATAGTTAGTTTCTATCCTCGATCGCTTAGATCTAGTTACTAACCTAGTCTATAATAAAGTCCTTAGTTATAATATAGTAGTTATATATAGGGGGCTTTTTATATTCTCTCTATAAGTATTTTAGCACTAAGCGATTAGCAAGCTCTTATAATAGGGTAGTAGTTTATTCCTTATGCTGCTATTATTATAGATATATCTGCTCTATAAGGCTCTCTTATTATTTCTATAGTAACCCTATAGCCTAAGTAAGGATACTAGAGATACTAGCTTCTCAGGGCATCCTAGGTAGGGTACCCTATTAGCTATTACTCGCTATCTATTCGCTTCTCGAGGGGTAGTCTGCCTAGTCTAGTGCTACCTAGGGCCTAGCCTAATCCCTCGGAGTTATTCCTCCCGCTATATTATTACTAGGGTTATCTATTCCCTTAGCGTAGTATCTATACTATATTCCCTATATCTTAGGGCTTAGCGAATAATTAGTATCTTATTAGCTAAGACCCTATTAGTTATATTCTATATACCTAGCCTAGAGTTTATTATAATTAAACTCTGTTATTAAATTATTAGTATATTATTACTAGTTTGCTTTAGATATTTTAACTAGTACTAGTTTCTCAAATTAAAATAGAAGTAATAGAATTATAAAGAGTATAGCTAAAGGCTTAAACTAGGAAAGACTAGAATACTAAAACGTAGATATCTATTATTATATTAGACTATTACTTAACTTTTTAAGTTTTCTACTTATAGAGTTTTCTCTAAGGTATATTTATTTGCCCCTGACTTGCTAACGTTTTGCTAATAGCGTGGCTCTGCATCCTGCACCCGCCACTGTTCCTTACATATAACTATAGCTTATAGTATTATTAGCTAATCCCTATTATTAATAATAAACTTTTAATTAAGTATAGTAACTAATAAGTTTATAGTTGCCTTTTTTAATCCTATCTTAAGGCTAATCTAAGCCTTCTCTAGCCTATATTTATTATTAATTTAGCACTAGATTTGCTACTTAACTTCAGGTAGGCAAGTCCCCTTCTAATAGGCTCTTAGTAAGGCTGCTAATATATTAGGTTTAACCTTCTAAGTATTAACCAATAATAATAAGGCTAACGAGGTAAGGCCTTTAAATTATAGCCTATAGGTAATAGTTATTAAGACCTCCTTAGGGGGGGTAGGAGGGGTAAGTTATTATTAAGGTATAGGGGTTAGAGAGGCTAAGTGCTAATAAGGTAGCTATAGAGTTCTAAATATATTATTATTACTTTTAAGCTAGTATTTATACCTACTAGAGCTTAATATAGCCTTATTATTAATAATATTAATAATAATCTCTCTCTCTATAGCCTCCTAATTTATTATTATCTTATTATTAATAAGGCTTTTTAGTAGATTTAATAGCTTCTTTTAAGGGGGTTTCTTTATAGTTATTAATAGCCTTACTTATTTATTTAACTTTATAGTTATTAGTAATATTAGTAATAGCTTTAGGAGGATTCGAGGCTTCGAGGCTATTATACTAGTAAGTAGCTATTAGGTAGCCTTATAGGTATAGGTTAAGGCTGCTAGTAGCGCTAGCAATGCTACTAAGGCTGCTATATCACTAGCAGCCTCAGAATATTAGCTACTACGCCTAGGGGCTATATATATCTATTTAAGATAGTTTAGGCTAATTAGAATAATACTATTTATTAGATATATTGCAAAATGCATATTTTATAATATTATAGCCAATTTTTTAGTGGGTAATATAGGTATATATTTCAGCGCATGGACACTTTTCGAGGTTTTGGAAGCCGCTAATACAACGGACTGTATCACTTTTTGCAGCGCCAAGCGATCAGCTGCTTTCCTCATCTAGAACACCTGCCGAGTCCGACTTGCATGAGTTGCGATCGTGGATGAAGCTACCAGTCACAACGTCACATTAAATATCTCTTATGTTCAAGTTCTTCGCCTAGCAGCGGACACATCTGCTCGATCAAGTAAGCAGATAGAAACCATGAAGCCTTCAACCGACCCGTCGGTCTAATGCAGGCGACCTGGAGAAATGCATACCCACATGGATATATAGGCTACTGGTTTTAATATAATGCGCTGCCCGCAACACAATTCCACTTACTTCAAAGTTTCATCAGCAATCTATCGATGCCATCATGACCAGCTTTCTAGTATACCTTACTCTTCTCCGTCTTGTCCGCGAACCCTTAATCACATACCTTCGAGAAAGGAAGAACATCCGCCGCTTCCCAAATGCGACATTCTTCTGCGGGATTTCAAACATCCCCTTCGTGATCCTCCGTTATCGTGGTGTTCGCTCCAAAGAGATACACGAAGCGCACAAAGAGTCCTCAGTACTCCGGATCGGGCCCAATAATGTATCTTTCTCCTCATCAGATAACATCCGCGACATCTACGGGCACTCGACCCCGTGCACCAACGGAGGCTTCTACGAAAACCTGCAGACACCGCACCCGGGTCTCATCGAATTCATCGATAAATATTCTCATGCTTGCAAGCGAAGGATTTTGTCCAACGCTTTCGCGACGAGGAATCTCGAGCAGTGGGGTTACAAGGTTGCAGACAAGGTGCAGAGACTTATGCGCCAGTTTGATCGAATTTGCGATGACGGTCCTTCGACCATCGATTTCCGGACATGGGTTAGTCTGCTCACGATCAAGGCGATCGTCGACGTCGCCCTGAGCCAGAGGCTTGACTGCCTCGAAAGGGGCGGCGACTTTATTAGCTTTCCGGACGCTGACGGAGTGAACAAACGTGTGCCCTTCATAGAGGGTCTCCATGCACCAAGGAGAGCCACGTCGATGATGGTCTGGTCTTCTTGGTTTTGGATCCTGAAATCTATCTTGCAAAATATGCCTGGTTTCATCCGCTCGGGTTGGAAGGTCGGAGAAGACTTCAACCACTTGCTCTCGCACCTCGTCCAACAGCGCGTACATAGGTAAAATCGAGAAGACCTAGATGATCTAGCAACTTGTCTGCTACAGGACAAGTATGGCCGTGCACAGAACCTAGGAGTTGCTGAGATTGAAGGAGACATGGGAACTCTACGTAAGCGCGTCTCTTACCATAAACCAGCGAGATAACTGAACTGATATCTCCCAGGGGACGCCGGATCAGACACCACTGCCATTGCGTTGACGCATTTCATGGACTTCCCTCTCAAAACCCCAGACACACTCCGTCAACTCAGAGAAGAAGTAGTTGCCTACGCGATACTCGAAGACGACGGCGTGGCCACGTCTTCCAGTGTCAAGAAACTACCCTACCTACGCGCCTGTCTTGACGAGTCACTTCGATTTCTCTCCCCCGTCTGCACCGGTCTACATCGAGTAACATCCCCTGGAGGCCCCGTCATCGACGGCCATTTGATTGAAGGAGGCACCATCGTCGCTGTGCCAACATACACAGCCCACAGAAACGCGGTATTCTTCCCAGAGTCTGAAAAGTACTGGCCTGAAAGATGGTTGGTTGATGGAAGGCAGCGAGGACGCACAGGCTTCCTTTATACCCTTCAGCACCGGAGCCCGCGGCTGTATCGGGAGAAACAATACGTACATTGAGCAGATGATGCTTATTACCAGCTTAGAGATTCGGTACGATTTTAGCTTTTTAGATGACGGGTATGAGATCACGCGTGAAAAGGCTTTCAATCTTTGGCCTGGCCCAAAGCTAATGCGAGTCCACCTAAGGGGGTGTTGAGATTGATGAAAGCAGACAAGAGCTATCAGATAGAAGAACCAGGAGGGATAAAAAAAAGGGCATAATTGGGTCGGCGAGATCGACTAGGAATCCGAGGGTCTGTAATTATTTGCCGAATATATGATGGCTTAATACTTTCCCGACGCATCGCGCTAGCACGAAGGTTTCCCTTGCGAATAGTTGAATCCCAAAACTTCACCTCATACGATCTTCTTCATATCTCCCTTCAACCTGACCACTCCAGCCTTCTTGTCGATGAAGTTCTTCTCATCCGGTTCAATGACCTGGAGGTAGTACTCGTCTTTGAATGCAGCAACGAAAATCTCGAAACTGGGCAACTCAAAGACAGCGCAACCGTCAGACTCCGCCAAGACATTGGGTTGGCGAGATTCCGGCCCTATGGGCATCGATCCTTTGTTGAACGAGTCTGCGGAATGAACCTGTGTCGATTAGTCACGGCCATCCTGAGGCGGTTGATGAAGCATCGTACCTGAGTGTAGGATATGAAGCCATGTTTCTGAGCCCAGGGCCGTACAAGCGGCCCATGAACCTTCTCCCAATGATGATAGAATTCTTCTTGAGTCAAACCGGGCTTGCGCCTGAGAAATGCGACGCTGCAGACAGTCTCTTGGGGGCACAGTGCTTGGTTTGGAGTAGCCATGTTGTCGACGCACTCCCACAATCTGAATAGCTGTGATTGGTGATTCTTGGCTTAAAATGCCTCTGCCCAAAACGATTGGCTTCTGGGCTGTTTTTGAGTCTGCTCGAAATCCTCACACGTGGTGCGGGGGCCATAGAGCCCGGATTTGTAGTTGCTTTGCCGGAAAACCTCAGCCGGTCCAAGCTCATAGCTTGATTGCCTACATTCCACCGCAACTTGCCTGGGTGACTTATTTTGAGAAAGATACATGGGACACAGGGATGGAAACTCGACCTGCTTGTTTCACTGCTAGGCGACCCCGGGCTCGTTGTAAGGGACAAAGCACGCGATAGCCAATTGCCTAAAATTGCATTGTGACAAAGGACACTCGATGTTGATTGGCCCTGATTAAGCCTCCTTGTTTGAGGTATCGCAAGAACTATTATCCTCGGCGCCTTGAAACATAACCTTATTTACTCCCCCTCCCGACCTAAATAAATCTTCAACTGGACCTAGAAGATATGTGAATTCCTCCCTCTCACCGATACTAACAAGTGTACAATCATGGAGGGATCAGACATTGACTACGTCGACCTGCCCAACGGGCGGACCATCACTGTCTGTGCAGCTCACCATCAAGTCGTTTGCGGCCGGTGCTGCCTTGACTTGAGTTTTGACGTTGAATTAGGCTACGACGATGAGAACGAGGACGGTGCGCTCGAGCGTTTAGAACGCCGCTTTTTTGAGGGCCGGAATGTCTGGTCTGACGATTCTGACGACGATCTCTTCGACTTTGACGTCGACTCCAATTTCCCCAGAGACGTTACCCTTGACGACGTTGCCAACAGCAAGTACGGACGCCGCCGGAATGAGGATCGTCCCACTTTCAGCATCAATTCCCAGTCTTCGGATGCAGGTGAACGCTACGTGATCCCCGCAAGGTTCAGAGAGAAGAATGACAATCCTCTTACTCCACAAGATCTTTTCACCCGAGGTGTTGGCAAGGAGGCTATCCCGCCCGTCACACGCTTTATCAACCGCCGCAACAAATCGGAGTTCCTCATCTATGCCGACGGTGCTTGTCTGGACAACGGTGGCGACAATGCCCGCGCCGGGTGCGCTTTTGTCTTCAAACCAGCGAGCCCCGAAGACAACGGAGCCGTCGCCTTTCGTCTTGAAGAGCGTGGTGCTGATGGCAAGGTGTATAAGCACACGAGCAACCGCGCCGAGCTACGTGCTGTTATTGCTGCCTTACACTTCCGTCACTGGCCTGGCGAGGGTTTCAACAGCGTCGTTATCGCAACAGACTCGACGTACGTTGTTGATGGAGCGACGGACTGGGTGCGTGCGTGGATCCGCATGGGATGGCGGCGGAGCAGTGGCCAGCATGTGAAAAATCCTGACTTGTGGGATGCTTTGCTGCTAAGAGTCAAGGAACTGCACGACATGGGAATGAGAGTCCTGCTGTGGAAGATCCCCCGAAAGTGGAATCATGTCGCGGACCAGGCTGCCGAGGATGCTGCCGCTACTGGCGAGTTACAGCCCACCTACACTGGTATCAAGGGATATCTCGTCTGAGGGGAGCTGAAGACGGTGAGAATTAATGACCAGTCAGAAGAGTGTTGTAAACAAATTGCAACATCCGTGATATTGTGTTCGATCCAGCATTCGGGAAGTTTGACCGGAGAGGATTGAGACCGGATGCTCGAATATTGATGGACACGGAATACGGGACATGGTATAGCTGCAAGAAAGTAGTACGCAGCCTTCGAAGACGAACATCTTAGAATACGAACATCTTAGAATAAATGGTCAACAACGTTGTTGAAAGAAATCACACATCCAATGGCGTAAGTCAAGTTCGGAAAAGGGATATCGTATTGGCCATCTCCTAGTCCGAGCGTAGAGCGCTCTATGATTTCTCTTGATCCTTTCCCTTCCTAGGCCAGCGTGCCTCCCCGCACAATCATCACGAGCGCGCAAGTACGTAGCCCAGATGGTACTCTACCACCGGCGCCGCAGGAAAATGGTAGCGCGCTTAGTAGAGGCGTCTAGGAGGAGACATGGTAGCCTTGATGGTAAGGCTACCGACGTTCTGCCAGCCCTTCTTGAGCAGGGAGACGAGGTAGTTGATGGCCAGCATGATGTTGGCAACCAGCTGCTCCTGAGTCATGCCGACGTTACCGACGGCGACACCCATGCAGAGAACCTTCTTCAGCTGGAACTTGATGGTGGACTTGACCTCGTTGATCTTGCCAGTGAGGTCGTCGGCGTGGGAGACGGGGGTGGGGAACTTGCCGGCTACAAATGTGTTAGCAACAGCGTCCTGTTTTCGAACGCGGAAATAACATACCCTTGGACAGACCAGGACCCAAGAGACGAGGGATCTGCTTGATCAGAGTTTCGGAAGCGACGAAGGCGTCGTACTTGCGAGCGAGCTTCTTGATCAATTTCTTGTTCTTGTTGAGCTTCTTGAGGTCGTCGGCAGACATGGCGTCAACGCCGCCGTGCTTGGCACGGTCGATATCGTGCTGGTCACCAAGAATGCAGATGCTCATGTTGGGACGGGGAATGGTCGGCAGGCGGACAGTGCCGGAGAAACGCTTGTCACGCTGGGGGTCATAGTTCTTGAGGCCGATCTGAAGTTCGACAGACTCCTGCGCTGGGTGTTAGCAAGTGGCTGGAGGTTCGGAAGGGCTGATGACGCAAGGGGATATTCATGTTTGAGAAATTGTCGTTGCGCCAATCGTTGGGGGGTTACTGACAAGGAAGTTGCGCTTCTTGGTCTCGAGGGAGTACTCGAGGAGCTCACCGACCTGAGCGCGGACGTTGGCAACCGTAATTTTCGACATCTTGACGATATCTCCCAGGTATCTGGTGCTTACGGTAGATGTTGAAGGGGACTGGGTGATGAATCGGAAGAGAGAAGAAAAAGCAGAAAAGTTTCGGCGGGGCGGCTTTCATTTTAATTAGGGCAGAGGGGTCCGTCGCTTGTGGACGTGGCTCGTGCGCTGGACGCTCCCAGAGACGCAGGCGATTGGCTGGCGCTTGTCGAAAAATATACCTCCCGCAGGTACTTACCGCGTGAGTCTTACGCCGGCCGCCCGAGTCAACGGCTGTACCCCTCGGTGAAAATTCATTGCAAGTCACTCCGCGGTACGGCATTCTGTCTTTGACGACTCATCTTGCATTGGCATTTTGTGCAACAGCTAGCGGACAAGCAAAAGTCTGGACCGGGTGTACGCCTTCATCGCCATCGATAGCCTGAGGATTAACCCCCCTGTCACTCATTCGGCCAATACTTCACTTCTGTGCCCCTCATTCGACTCACCTCAGTCGCCGTGCCCCTCCATGATGAGATCGCGATGAAGCAAGATACCACCCCGAAGTACGAGAGCTTCGTCAACCCAACCGACCTGGTCAAATGGTTCGAAGAACAACCGGCTGAGTCGTGGACTTCGTAAGAGATACTCAACAAAATTACAAGCTATCTTAGAAGATGTACATAGTTGACATTTTTTTTGTGGCCTTCTAGTCTCGCACAAGATGTGTTTGACCATCTGCTGTCTTTGGCTGCCCAGCCAAAAGGAGTCTCTGGAAATTTCTGCGTAAAGCTATGCGGATTCGTCGAGCAATGCTCGAAATCCAATAAACCAGCCTTGCAAACATGGGCCTTTTCAAAGGAGCCCAGCTTGAGTTTGTTCAACTTCTTCATCAAGTGGAACGAGACAGAACAGCATCGCTCGATGAAGTTGGTTTTGGAGCTTCTGCCGTCGCTGATGCGGCGTAATCCCGACCAGGCAATCGCTGAGCTAATCAAGACGACCGTTCTTGATACCCTCATTTCCATCATCGGGCCGCAGTCTACTAAGCCCTTGCTGAAGTCGTCGCTCAAAGCTATGGAGTTTTTTGCTTCAAAGATATTTACTGTTGAAGATATTGCGGCAAGCTACAAGCGGACGCAGCCTTTGTGCAGTTGGGAGTCTGAGATGGCTCTCTGGCAGGACTTTTTCCGTCAAATGCTCAACTGGATGACCATGCACTACGTTTGTCCGACAGCGGGCAAGTTTATCGTGACCATCTTTCGTGCTCTGCGTCAGAGATCCCTGAAAGACCATCAAGCAGTAGGTGCTGACGAGTTCAGCGTATTGACGTGGCTCCGTTGGGTGCAGTCAGCCATCGATGCGACACCATCGCTTTTGGAGGGTGTCAAGACATATGTTTTTCTTCCTCTGTTTAAAGATGACCGCCAGGACTCGATCCAAATCCTGCAGCAGATCAACAGCTCTTGGTCTGCGTCTGAGTCTAGTGCCGAGTGGGATACTCTCGCACAGTTGAACCTTGCGGTATTGGAAGTTGGCAAGAAGGTCGGCATGGTGGAAGAGCCTGGTATGTCTATCGTCTTTGGGGACCAGCGCTTGCTAATCATTGTTGCACAGGTGCGTTCGACCAAGAGAAGACCTCTTCCGTAGTATTAGAAGAGGCAGTACTCGAAAAGTTGCTCTCCCATCCTTCTCACGAGCTTCGCTCGCTCGCCCTCTCGCTCATCATTGCCTCTGCCTCTACCACAAGACCTTACTCTCATGTGGCGCTTCGGCTCTTGCAGGCGCACCTCCAGTCTTACTTCTCAGAATCTGATGCAAAGTTCCGCATGGAGGTTCTGAGTAAACTGAAAGACATGTTCAAGCGAAATCGCGGTGCAATCTTCATTTTGCATAAGAGTTTGGCGCGTGTCAAGGCTATAAACGCGCTTCCTCCTCCTCCCGATGGGAAGCCCAGGCCTGCGCCTAAGCCGGCGAAGCAGGCAAACCACCGCACTAATATCCTATTCTGGCCCGAGGAGAAGCTTGTCGAAAGTTTGAAGCAGCACGAAGAGTTCTTGGCGTGGTATCTCCGCTTTTTGCGCTCCGAGCTGATTCCTACGGCTTCCTTCCAACGACACTTCACCTCGCTGAAGGCGGTTATTTACATCCTCAAGCTCGAGTCCGACTCTGCGAAAACATGGGAAACGGAAGAAGACGAGGCCATCTTCTTTAATCACTTTGACGCTACATGGACCCGTACTCTGCTCGACCTCATCATGAATCCCTTCGACGATGTACGCGAGGCCAGCACTTCGGTTCTCAAGAGCTTACTTTCGGACAATCGATTCAAGCGCCTCGTCCACGACGAGTCTCGAAGCATCGTAGGAACTTTGGAGGATCTCCTGTCCAGATCCGAACAAATCGCCAGGGACACTGCCCGCGCTGACCACGCCGATGGTGTAGCTCGTGCCAACGAGCTACTTTTCAGATTCTACAACGGCAGAGATGCTCAGGTTACCCATATCTCCAAGCTGGTCGACCTCTTAGAGAGTAAACTCTCCTTCGCAGAGGCTGACCTTGGAAAAGCCGTCCTGGAAGCACCGGTGCATGGCTACTTCGCTTCGCTCCGCTACATTCTGCAAGCCATCACTGAGATGAAGTTCTCCGACTCTGAAATACAAGCCCTAACAACGCTCCAAAACCGGACCGTCAAATGCTGTCAACGCATCTGGGCTGCTGTCAGAGATATTCTTTGCGACGACTCTCCAGAAGGTCATCTGCCCCAAGAATTGGAGGATCTCGAAGGTCTCGACACGAAGGATTTGCTTAGCTACAGTTTCCGTGCAGTCCACGAATCCAGCAGCTTGATGCGCGTCATGGTCCTTCCCCTCAAGTCAAAGCCTCAGCAGGGAAAGCTCCGCCCTTCGACCGAACTCTTCAACATCATCGGAAATCTGACTTTCACCCAACTATCTAATCTGAGACACCGCGGCGCATTCAATACGGTCTCTCTGTCTTTTGCTACTTGTTGCCAATTGGTGAAGCACCTCGACGATCCCAAAGCTGGGCATGAGGTGGACCAAACCCTGCTCGACATCTGGTACAAGGGCACCAAGGAATGCATCTTTGCCCAAGCTTCCACCACCCGCAGATCCGCGGGTATTCCGGCAATGATCACCGGAATCGTCTCCGCTAACGCAGTTCGTCCGTCCTTCGACCAAGTTATCGAGGAACTCATCACGATCGCCTGCAAGCAAGCCTACGTCTCAGAGATAGACGATACCAAACTCCCTCAAGTACACGCCCTGAACTGCCTGAAAGACATGTTCAAATCTTCCTTCATCACTCAGCTCGGCAAGTCCGCACCACACATCCCACAATGTCTCGAACTCGCCGCCGGCAGTCTCAAGTCTGAGGTTTGGGCGATCCGCAACTGCGGTCTGCTCTTCCTCCGCAGTCTCCTTGACAACCTCTTCGGAACGAACGAGAGCAAGGCCACCCTGGAAGCAGGCTGGGACGGCAGGTCGACACGCCTCCAGTACCACAAGTACCCCATTCTCCCTGACGTCCTGCTCAACCTCCTACGATCCGGCCGCGAGATCATGAAGCCCAGTACGAGCACCACTGCAGCTGAATCCGTCTTCCCGGCTCTCGACATCATCCGCCGCGCCGGTCCGCCCGAAGCTTCCCGCGACGAGCTTTACGGTTTCGTTGTGGGTTACCTCGGAAGCCCTGTTTGGCATGTCCGTGAGATGGCTGCCCGAGCGCTTTGTTCCTTCCTCCTTCGCGACGACGATTGGGTGATTGCAGCAGAGAAAATCATCCAGGACTCTCTTAACTCCGGATCTCCAAACCTGAACAATCGCCTCCACGGCTGCCTCCTGACAATTAAAGCCGTCTTCGAGCGTCTCTCAGACGTCTCCCCCAAAAAGCTCTCCCTCGTCATTCGGCGCCTCTCCCAAATTCTACAGAAACTAGAAGCCACTGCTCCCTGCTCCTTCTCAGACACCCCCGATATCCGGGCGGCCTACCTCGAGGTCCAGAACCTCATATCTCTCTTCACCCTCTCCGCCCCTTCATCCATTCCCGTCTCAATTCCCAAAGCCCCTCAAAGCGCTCTTCTACGCACCCAGCTCGCAGTGAACGCAGTCCACACACACCCAACCGCCTCTTCGCTCCGCGAGATCCTGCTCTCGACCAGCGCAACAAGCGTCGAAGCAACCATCACCATCCTCGAAACACTCTCCTCGGTCCGCCACCCCCATTTCTCACCCGAAGACGCAGCATCCTACGCCACTCTCTACACTGACCTGCTCCTCACAACATCCCATCCTGACGCCCGTGCTGCAGCTCTGACAAACCTCGCTGAGACCTTCGACCTCGCCCTCAGTGCGAATCTACCATCCATCCTCCCCGCCTCCGAGACACTCATCTCCCTCTGGCAAGACGTCGGCACCAAGAGAATGAACCCCAACCTCTCTAACGCCATAATCCGCGTCAGCGGTCCCTTGATGGCAACCCTCGTATGCCGTAAGAATGCCCAAGCTTCTGCCCTTCGCGGCTGGGGCACGATGATGTCCTCGGCGGGCGCTGACTCGTCCGCGTTTGACACCCGCATCGCAGCAGTCGCGTCCCTGGCCTCCTTCTTCTCCGTTGTCTCCCGCAAAGCGACTCAAGATGCTGACGCGGCGCGCTTACCGGCCCTCGTAGCTCTTTACGACGCGCTGAATGACGACGATGACGAAGTCCGCGACCTGGCATCCGTCTCGGCGAGGCACGTCCTCTCGCAAGCACTGGCACCTCTCGATGCAGCCTCTCGTCTGCTGACCTACATGTCGGCAAACTACGCTAGCAACCAATCTTTCCATGCCATTCTGGCTTCCCGCCTCACGGGCCAGACGCAAACCACATGGACGAGCGCCGCGCATCAAATCTCCGAGGCACTACCATCCGACGATTCCCTCTTTGCGATTGAGGAGCAGAACCTTTTCATCGATGAGGTGCGGGAATCGCAGCGGTGGGCTGTCGTTCTTGAATCTGTACCGAGGTCGACGTTGCACGATCTGCTGGCCCAGTGGACTGTCGATGGTCTGTACGCTATAGATGGGCTTTTGAGAGATGGAGATACCGAAGATGGACCTTTGCTGTTCGCCTCCAAGCCAGATGTGTATGCTGTTTGCGCTCGAATCATCGTATGCGCCGGCGCACTAGTGAAAAAAAATGTAAAGGCTGAGCTGTTGAGAGAGGCGTTACGGAGGCTAAAATCTATTGACATGCATGGTTTGTTGCTAGAATTGGCCGTGGCATAGACTTAGACAAGCTGGGACATTGACTTGAAGAAAAGACCGTCAGATGTTTATAGTGATAAATTTGTTTTCGGCCATTTCATTTACAACGCTTTCAACGACGAAACGAACATGTCAAAAAGGCTGAAACCCCAACGCCATTCGATGCTTGTAATATGAACAAAATCGTGCCTCGTCTTCTCCCATTTTTGGCAAGCAATCTGGACATCCAGTCTTCCTCCCGGCTCATATCCACGAGTGTCCGCCTACACGAATGGTACCTTATACCAACGGCCTTCTCCTAAGTGGAGACGCTCTGCGCCATCTTCTCGCCGGATGTGCTCCACGCTGCCGAGTCTTCTCTCTTCAAACCTCCCATGCGGCCCATCTTGGCCACGAGCATTGTGTTCTGACTCTGCAAGTCTCCGATCTGCTCCTTTAGGATCTCAATCTGTTTCAATGCCACGTCTCGCTCAGCCTTCACTCGGTCGAGCTCCATGGCTATGTTTCCTCTCTCCTCCTTCTCCGCCTGCTTCCGCCGCCTTTCTTCAGCCTTGCGCTCATCTTGTCCGCGTCTCTCCTCCAGTCTCTTTAGCTCGCGGCGATACTTTTCTTCCTGCTTGGCAATCTCCTTATCGTGCTTCTCGTGCAGTTTGGCTAGTTGAGCAGCATCCTTCTGCGAGTCCTCTACACGCTTGCTGGACATACGCTCCTGCATTTTATTGATCTTATCTTGCATCTTTCTACGGCGCTCCTGGAGTTTCCGAAGTTCTCGCTCATGGTGCGAAGAAGTGGTTTTGTGCAAAGAATTCGCGCCAGAACCGGAGGAATGGAGGGACATCGCATCTGGCTGTGATACTTCGGGGGGAGTCAATGCCTCATCCGTCTTCTCGACGGCGGATGCGAAGCTGCGGATGGATGAGATATCGCTTTCGTCCGTCTCGTCTTCCTCCTCTTCGGCTATCGAGCCGTTGGTGCTCGGCGCTTGGAACATGCCAGGCAAGGCATTCGGAAGGCGGCTTGCCACTGCAGAGCCAGCCAGTCCGAATGCCCCCGAGATTATACCATAGAGACCATTGCTACTTGGCGGGACCGCATCATCCTGCGCTGACGGGTCTGGTACCAGGTTTGATGTCGGCTCTTTAGCAACCTCCGTCGGAGAGACGACTTTTTGGTTTTCTGCTTGTACGGCGCTCGCTTTCGTTTCCTCCTGCTCGGCGTCTGAAGTCGAAAAATCATCTGCAGCCTTGGCAGTCATCCACTTGATGAATTTGGCTGCATCGCCAATGATGCCGCCGGGTGTGCCGCGGTCGATCAGAAATCGGGGCACGTTTCCGCCAGGGTCGCTGCGCGTAACCATAAGCCACTCAATCAACGTCGTCGCTTCCTCGTCAAAACCGTCTGCATTGTGTCCAGCATCGTCTCTTGCAGGGGCACTATCGACAGACGCTCCCCGCTGCCGACCGCCGTCATCGCCCGCCTTCTTTGCTGCCCGCAATACCGCTTCTTTGCCCATTGACTCGGCGACTGCGTTCCTTTCCTGTGTGCTATCGTGGCTTAGGTCGATGGATGACTTCGCGCGGGTGATTGAAGGCTGCTCCTTTGGAATCTCACGGATAATTTCTACCGACTCATACTGGCCTCGAATATAACCCTGTCTCTCGGCACACTCGGGATGTACGCAAGGCTTCGACACTATCATAAATGATCTCAGCGGTCGCCTTCCGCCCTCCTGCGCAGGAGGCTTGCCGGAAGAGTCGGTAGTCAATAGCAATGTAACAAAGTCTCTCGGAGCCGTCGGACCTGGGAACTGCGCTGATAGTTGAAACACTACATACCACCATTGTTAGCCACCCATGTTTTGGCCGGGATTCGCACTCTGAGCTCACCTTCCATCTTTCCTGTGCCGTCAATAACCTGATGCTCCACCCTCTTTTCCGCGCCAATTCCCCGGATTGCGCCGGCACCAGGCCCGGATTGCACCTTCATAGACTCGGCAAACTCCCTCTCGAGACCGAGCTTCCACTTTTCGAACGTGAGGCCATCGTGGATGCTACGCCGCGCAAACCAGCTGCCTTTGCCATCTTTGGCGGCAAGCTTGTAGACGTTGATTGCAAGCGGATTATCTCGAGGATTGACCTTGACTTCCTTCCACTCCTTGGCCAGATCGCGCGACAGAGCGAGAGAGGCGGCAGTCTGGCGCTGTTGAGACAGCGTCCGGTTGATGTCAGCAACGTGCTGGGGCGGGTCGGTGAGGGAGCGGGCGCGTCCTGTTGTCTGCGTCGCAGCCTGCTTAACAGCGGCGGGGACGGGGATGGAGTCTATGATCGTCTGCGCTTCAGAGAAGACGCCATGGAGGAAGTCTCTCGGATATTCTTCTTCGACGGCACCCCATTTGATGGGCGCAAGTGCTTTGAAAGGCTCGTGATGAGGCGCCATTCTGATCTTTTTTGTCGCGATAAGCAGGAAGATCGGGGTAACGAAACGGTACTAGGCGCTGTTTGCTGGAAATGTCATTGCCTAGGCCAAGCAACCGAGCAGGCCGAGTGATTTTTCTGACGACGGGATTTCGGGTAGGTATAATGGTTTGACGAGTTGCCAAATGCTAAGAGATTTGCGATGCGTGCCGTAGTCCGCAGGTGCCGAGGCGTTAGAATGAAGGCGTGTTCATGTAGTAACCTTGTAAATGCTGTTGGTAGACTGTGATGCTTAATTGCCTGAAAATAGATTTCTACGCAAGATTGAGAACTTCTGACAGAGGGCGGTAGGCCTGGAGTGTTTTTCCTTTCAATGTGGATTGTGTGGCTCGAGAAAGAAAGCGAGTACGGATGTGAAAGAGTATAGAAGTTGAGGGGGATGGACGTAGCTTGGGATCAGTCGGTCCCACAGGCTAGGTATTGTTCTAGGGCGTGAAAGGCATGATACGCAGCAACGTGTGCGGATTGGATATTTGGAGGGGGGCTTTGACTGACGTCTGCAACCCGAGCGGACCTAATGCTCCATGTCCTGTGCTTCATACGGGCTTCAAGGTGCACCTTTCGCTCTTCAATTTCGCTTCACACAGTCGGTCCCTTCCCTGGCTGCAACTTTCTCATCTCATCTGCCTCTTGCCAGTGTGCCTGCCTTCACTGATCAAAATCTCCTAACGCTGACGTCACCCCCCTGTCCAGTGTCCAGCCTTCGCCAAAGAACCAAAGAGGGGTCGTCCCTGCCCCGACCGACGTCACAATTGGTGCAAGAGGCCTGGGCCTCAAATTACTAAAGGCGGGGGGAGGGGGGGAACGTGGAGAAATGGCGCTAGAGATCGTCTAGAATAGTAGAAATCCGCCCAATCCCCGTATTCTGTCCGCGGGTTTGCCTTTGCTAATTGGACAGCGCCTCCAGCTATGAAGTCAAGTGCGGCTCCGGGTTCCTCTCAGGCCGCCTTTCTGACCTGTTCGCGGGCAGACGACCTCCATCTGGTCTAACCTGCAGCAGCAACAACGCTTCCTGTATGGCATTTACGTCGCCCAAGGCCTCCAGCTGACTGTCATCCGACCAACTGGTACCTCTTGATAGATGATGGGTAGCACATATTGGAACGTGGGGTGTGGGATTCCTGTTTTTTTCTCTGCCCTACGTCGTCGACCCCGTTCGCCTGGAACGAGATTAGTTTATGCTATACTGATGGTTCGCGCTGGTAAGGTACGTGAGGCTGTCCCCAGCCTGGTTCAACGACGGCACTAGTTAAACAAAGTCACGGAGCCTGTTTTCTTTATGGGTCCGGAGTATTTTACCGCATCATGATAATCCAGATCGTGTTGTCTGTATACTCAAACACACCAAACACTCGGCCGGGATTTCCGAAACAAGACTTCCTCCTAATCTTCGCCCAGCTCCTTTAACATGAAGCCAATTGCAATTTTCACGAGGCCTGGCAAAACTTAAGCTTTGTTTTTGACAATGAACAATTAAATGCACGGCAAATTCGATCCTCGAAACCAAAATACACACCTTACCAAATATGCTTCCAGGGAATCAAACTTGCCCGGTTACAATGCAGCAGTAGAGGGGTCGTCCAACAAGACGTAGATAAAAGACTGTCAGTTAGGAAGCATACAGGATGTTTCACCTGCGAATCCAGCCCATCTAAAGGCTTGCCAACGGATTTCGCTCGCTCATTAACGCCGCATGATCCAACTTACAACTGCCACAATATGTGTCATACCACTCCCTCAACGTCTCCCTCTTGCCCTCGTCGATGCTTGACTTCATGACCTTCTGCTCACCATTCCGCTTAGGCTTGTTGTTACCATCTGATTCAAGTACTGTCTTGAGCTTATTACAGCGGACATTTTCGTCAGCAAGCCAGTTCTCCCACTCAGACTGCACCATCTCCCGCTCAATACTGTTGACAATACGCATCGCTACTAGGAGATCGTGACGGTAAGATCCAAGACGCTGGCGTGTCCGACGTAATCGACGAGCAGTTGCTCGGCTTGTGGCTGTTGATAACGTGGAACCGGCGTCTTCGAACGGGGCGTCCAAATCAGTGGCGTTCGCAACCAGTTGGAAGGTGGTGAAGCTGTTTTTGTTAGCGCGTCATGCTTTTTTGGATCCGGAAGCTGACTTACCAGGCGCTATCCATAGGCCAGGACTTGTTGTGGCCCACCGCTCCTGTTGCCTCACCCAGGTCAGCCAAGTATATGGCTTTACTCATCACCACGTTTGGCCCAACGCCGATGCGAGTCATGAACTTGGATGCTCGCCTCTCTGTCCACCAAGTCGAGCTCTCCTTCGAAGTCAGGAACACGTTTGTGAACGTACTTCCAGCTAGAAGGAGAAGTATGAGGCGATGCGCCGTGACGACGCTAAAAAACTTTCGCACGCCAGCGATCGCCCACATAATGAGTGACGTTACTGCACTCTCGCCAAACGAGCGGAGCGTCTCCAGGAGCATGGCCGTCAACGTGCGCGGCTTGATGAGCTGCTTCTTTGAAGCAGCAGCGTCAGCTGGAGAAAAAACGACCACCTGAGTTTGCTGTCCGATGTTTCCATATACTTGAATAGCCCTCTTCGTGCGGCTGTGGGCGCCGAGTTTGCGAACCTGATCCGTCGCGACGTCCGCCAGTTCGTCAGCATCACCCTCCGCATCGTTCAGAGCTTGTCGCTCAACTAAGTTCTTCGAAAATGCTGGTGTCTTAGACCAGTCGACCTTCGTATAAATGGCCAACTTGCACTTTGATTTGGACACATGCGTTATAACAATCTTCGTAACCAGTTTGAAGTACTGCGAGTGCGGAAGATGCCAAGCAGTCTTGACATGAGTGACCACGTACGTAACGTGATCCTGGAACACGTCCATCGTCTGGTAGTCGACCACGTTGACAGTCTTCGGGCGACCCAAAATGTCTTTGTAGTCGAATTTGAACTCAAACTCTCGCCTCATGCGTCCGTGGTCTGCCAGAACCCATGGACCTTGAGCGATCTGCTGCGCTCTACGCTCGAAGTAGAGCTTTGGGAACACAAAACTCTTATCCCCAAATAGAACATGGAAGCATGCCTTGGCGCTGATTTCGAAGTGTCGCTCTGCCACCTTCCTTTGCATGTCTTCAGGCTCAAATACTACAGGGCGGGTGGGTAACTGTAGCTTGGGCGTCTGCCGAGTGCTTGGACCCGAGATGCGAAGCCTGGGACCGAATTGACTTAGACGTCTAGGCGGACGGCCGGAATGAGTGCCATCGTCAAACGGTGTGTTTGACGATACTTCCTCCCAGCTTTCGACACTGGGACTGCGCTTGCTAAAGTCTTCGTTCTCCAGGTTGAGGAGAGCGTTGATAAGTTCGGGCAGCTCCATCGGTTCCTCTGACTGAAGATCGTCGATGAGCAGGTTCAGCCTGGCATGCAAAAGATGCAGGTTGTCAAGGAAAACTTTGATGGTGACCCGAGTATAGCCAGTCTCGTTCCCATCCTCGCCCAGGTGAAGAAAAATGAAATCGCACTCCTTTCCAGGTGCTGCTGTCACCTCAGCAATGATGTCGAGGTTGATCGAATATGCTACGACGAGACCCATTTGCTGGCCATAGAAGTACATGTTATCAGGAGTGACGTAGATACGTCCATTGCCTGCAAGGCCATGCGCCGTTGGTGGCGAGTCTTTGGACGAGGAGCTCGACCAAGCAGCGCAGAACACAAGGACGAGTTTTTCGTCAAGCGGAACAGCGGGGAAGAGGATGCGGAATTGGTGATGCTGGATTCTTAACTCAGGGGGGTATCCTGGGGGAAATGTCTCGACGGGTTGCTTGATCTGGTGTTGGGGTTGGCTGACCTTGGCGTCAACGCTGACAGTCTTCCTATGTCCTGTGGTAGGCGTCGAAGGTTTCTCTTCCCCAGGCTTGCCGATCTCTCGGACTATTATTCCAAAGGGGTTTTCTTCGAGCAGTCCAGGGGTACGAGGACGGCCAGGACCGGAATTGTAAACGGTGCTCCAAGGACTGCTTCCCCAATAATTCGCTAGAACAGAAGTAGGTAAGTGACTCGTGTTATCCGGCCCCAAACTTCTGTCAACGGAGAACATAACGGCAGTTCGGCTCAAATTAGTCGCTGCCGGTGGCCTCGCTAGGGTCAACGGGGCCAAGGTTCCGTGAGCTGGATCAAGTGCAGGGAGCCTGGCTGCAGACGAAGTCTTAGGTGTGCTTTGGGGAGGCGAAGGGTATCCAGGGAGATGACCATGACTTGCTATCACGCCTGCGATGCCGCCACTACCAGGCATAGCAGCAGCAGCAACGGCAGCTTCCGCGCCGGCCCCGAAGGTTGCTTTTCGGTGAAGATCTAGCTTCTGGATGATCCTCGCGGCGTGCTCGCGATTACTTTCGCCGTCTTCTCTGACCATTTCCCTTCCGAGATCTCTGCCGAGGGCTGTGATGGAACGGCGCGGCGCGTTACCACCCACGTCGAAACTGGCACGGCCTGCCATGTTGTTGTCAGAGCCGGGAACCGGAAGAGTACCAGCCCTGTCAAATCCAGCAGTTGGCTCTTCACCAGCTACCACTGCATCCAAAGATCGTGCAGAAAACTCGGGTAGCGGCGGAGGAGTGATCGAGAAGGCTGGATCGGCTCCTGCGGGAGAGAGACTGCTATCTTTGTTCATACTGGCTTCGAACGCTCGCTTCTTGGCCACCTCGAAAACCTCGAGCCATTCGGTAAGTTGGTTTTGAGTCTCGGCTTGGAGTACCAAACTCTGACTTTTGGTCTTGACCTCGAAGCAGAATCTGCGATCTTCCGCTACTGCAGGCTTCGCATTGCAAAGAAGAACTCCAATTTCATCGCCTTGCAAAACACCCTGGGGACCGTTGATTAACCAGCCAAAGATGCCATCACGGCAGTAGTACCACCGACGGACCCAATTATACCGAGCAGGCTTTCCGTAGAGAGTCTTCAAGAAAAGCCAACCTTGTTTTTCAGAAATAACGGCGGAATTCTCTTGTGCCTGAACGTTGACAGGACCTCTGGAACCTAGGTATGGCACAGTGGAAGCGCTGTAATCTTCCAACTCGCGTGATGGTTTGAAAGCTTGCAAAGTGGTTTCTCCAATATCACGTCTGGCGATCTGGAGTTCCCTCTTGAAGACAAATTCAGATGTTTCCATCTCCCTAGACCAGCCACGAATGCGTTCCATCTCAGATCCCCATTTCGTCGATACCGTAGCAGCATCTCGCGAGCGCTTCATTTCTTTCCAAAAGTCGGAGCTGACTCGTACGAGTAGCTTGTCGAGGCTAAATCGAATTTGCGGTGCTAGTTGGCAGAAATCCATCGATACCTTCAGGTACGCTTTGCGGGTTTCGTATACCGCGAATGCTTCTTCTCGGATCGCGGAGGGTTCCTTCGTCTTGGATTGGCTCATATATCGAGCCATAGCCTGGTCAAAGTTCTTTTGGGTGTGATCCAGAACTCTCCGCACTTCTTTGAAGGACCGCAGGTCAGCGACGACAAACGAACGTATGGGGTCGACCGAAATCGTATCAATTTTCCGGAGAGTCGACATGATCTGGGACCACCACTCTTTGGAACCATCGCTTATTCTGCGCAGAGCTAGGAGGGTGTAGTCATGATCAATCATAGCGTCCGCGGTCGCAGCAGGAGGGAATATCTTGGATAGATAGGTGTTGACTCCCTCCTCGAGGGCAAGAATGTCTCGTGTCACCCGGGAGGTGGCCTTCACGTAGTCGTCTAACCATCTTTCGACATTATCGATGTGTTCTCCAAAATGCTGAGCGGTCGATCGGAAGGTCGGTGAGTCGAGCGAGGCTTCGTTCAGTCCAACGGGAATCGCAGGACTCGAATGCTTCTGTTTCGTAGTTGCCAAGGCTGCCGGAGGGGCGGATTCCGCCATCGTGAAGCGCTTGGGGCGACTTCGAATGGTCGTCTAGGTAAATATTATCGGGCTTCGGTGATGTAGAGGAAGCATGCTCGGTCAGTCGCAACCTTATGATATTGTAGATGAGGAAGACAAATTTGTTTTGAAATTGTGATGACGTCGGCACAAGCCGCATCTGGGTATGCACGTTGGAGGTGTGCTGTCAACGTCAAGCCTCATCCGAGGTGCCAGTAGAGGACAAGCCAATGAGAATGTGTTATTGAGCCATCCAGAGGGCGGATAGCCCAGCCTTGCGCTTTGACTTACTTATCGGTCCACTGTAATCTCGGCCGAGAAGCCCCGCAATCTTCTGGAGCCACAATTGCTGGGCGCGAAACTCAAGCTCCTCGCTAGCCAGTGTCACTGCCGTTTACCGCAGTACTTCCCAGTCACCCTGAGAGTTTCCCGACAACCTTAGGACAGTTCACCATCCATCCCACATCGCCATCTTGCCCATTTGCTCTTCCCAGAAAACCAGCTTCCAACATACTTTCGAGCTTCTCAGAAAGTCTCAATGCGCCGTCTTCCCGTTGGCCGAAGCCTTACGGAGTTCGGCAAATGTCATGAGCCATTCTAGCTAACCAAGACACTTCCACGCATCAGCTTTATCTGATTCACACGTCGATCTAGGAAGCACGGCCAGATACGAGAAAAATCTGGTCCGATTTACGCCTTCCTGAACAGGACACTGCCCAGTTTCGCCAATGACCTAGTCTTTGTCTCGCATCTACTCTCATCTGCTCGTCCTTGCACTGTCATTGTCTCCGTCCTCTTGGGGTTTTCGTAAGGATACACGCAAGATGGACGCGGAGCGAGACAATAAGTAAGGAGGAGATAAGAACGGATACGAACGTGTGGCAGCTCGCGTGGAGCAGCAGCTTGTCAAGTTGAGTCAAGGATAGCTGCCGTTGCATATGGAAGCTCAACAACAACCGGATTTACCCCATCACATGAACTTACTCAAGCTCTCCTGTTCGAAACACGGGGTTATCGTGACGGGTCGAGACACGCGTCGTTACCACGACAAACGCACATACGAATGCACAGCAAAAATATACATCCAACCCCAGACGCTGGGCTGTTTCTGCAGCGGGTGCATCTGGTGAAACAAATGCCATCATCGACGTTGGGAAACACAACCATGGCGATGGCATCATGCCAGCCACAAATGGTATTGATTGACCCGAGGCCGCTTCTGGGCCCCTTCGAAGCCGCGTGGCTGTAGTTTACGGTCCGTAGGGGAGGGTCAGGTTTATGCCAAAATGCCGACCATCAACGAGTCATCGGCGTTTGTTTCTGTGGGCGGCACAGCCCCTCCTGTAAAGCATCGACTCGAAGCGATCAGCGGGCCCTCTGCATCTGCAGCAGCGCCTTTCAGCTGCCCAGGGATTGCAAACTACCCAAACACAGAGGCGCCGTGTTCGGCCCATGTTCCCTGAATTGTGCATATGGAAATGCACTCTGGTCTTCGGGAGATAAAGTATGCGAAAGGCTTGCACTGAGGGGAAAATGTTGCCCCTCCATCACCAGCCCCAGCCCTGCGCCACACGCTGATCGTGGTCATCGCCGCATCTTTTCTCCCCAGACCGGCAGTCTAATGTTCTTTTTTTAGGAACTTCTCGGAACTGCGAGATCTGGGGAACCACTACACCACGATCGTCGGTTTTTGTGACACTGTCCTCACCGCACCCACCGGACGGTTCTCTGGGAGTAAACATCGCCTTGTCTGCCGACTTATCTTTTTATTGTTTGCAAATAGTCCAGGCGCAGGTTTTGCGAAGGGCATTGGAAAATGGCTCAGACATAGTTATGCGTGGCGATTATCGAGACAACCACTGCCCCAAAGCCGGGTCTACCTATCTTTCAAATGCCGTCCCAAACGAACTGTCGCGCTTGCATACTTGGCTCAAGCTTGTCCTGCGACCTTGGTTCGAGCATGAATCGACTCGATGGCTGTTGTCGTTGTCGCTCTCGGTCACAAGCAGTCCTTCAAACCTTCGACTTGTGATAGATACATAGCAGCCACCCATAAGGGGCGCGTCACAAACTAGAGACGATTGAATCACTGCCAACGCTATCTTGCAGGAGAAGGACTCAGATTCGACGATTTTTCCACGGTCATCACTCGCCCTGAACGACGCCTTTTGCCCAAAGACTTTAGAGATCACCTTCCGTGCGTGCGGCCACTCTAGATTTGTGGGTCTTGGGCCGTTGAGTAAGGTAGGGAGGGATCTGCCTTGAAATGCGGCGTCACCGGAAACGAGACGGCCTATACTTTGAAGCCTTGCACAGTGCAACAGGCCCGTTGACCTTCCTCTCTCTGCAGCGATTGGTTCCAGGGTCGGAAATTTCTGAGAGATGACAGGGTCGACGCAGGCTGGCACGCGAGCTCATGTGATCACAGTCCACTGACGACGGTAGCGATCACGAGCTGGATCGATGCTGGAGGACACTGGATGCCCAGTCACGCTCTCTTGTGCGTGCGGCAAACAGCGGTCGACATGCGAAGACCGTGGGGCCAAAAACAGGAGGCAGGGAGTCAGCAGACTTACCACCACGGCATAAGACCGATTTCTGCCGACGATATCGGCCTGTCCGACTCCACGACATCCCTTTCGTCGCCATCTTCCGCGTCTACGACCGAACAGCCGCCGCTCGCCCAGGAGAGCATTCACCTCCGTCCAAGGTGTTATTGAAGCCCACCATCCTGCTGTAGTGCCGACACCGGTCCCACTGATGCCAGCTACCGGCACGATGGTATCCTGGATCTACCAGGGGGCAAGTTCTCTAACGCACTCAGTGAAGGAGACATTTTCGCCACTCGCGTACGCAGTACGTGTAACATCGTCATGGTGCGATTGCCTCACCAGAGACGACGAGCCCTTGCTTGCTTGCTTGCTTTCCGGAGATGTTTCTGGGCAACATTCCCACGTTTAGTCAACCAAAACTTGGCTAGCGCTTCAATGACTCGATTGGATGGCGGGTTGGCTAGTGACAGATCTCAATCCGCTTCTGCAAAGCTTCGAGAACGGTTGCCTCTCCAGCCGGACACCCGCGAACGGGACAGGCCCGTCCCCAAACCATGAAGGCTTGGTATGTAACCTGTCGAGATGCCCTTGACCATGCTGGTTCTCTGACCCCTAAACTCGGCGCGAAGTTGCTCCTTTTTGCGCCATTAATGCGGATACTATTGATCAACGACCGTTGCTCTTAGGGGTCCCCGGGGCTGTTTCGACTCTGCTCGTCTCTGCTCATCGTGGGCTGAGACATGTCCGGGACGATTATTGGTCAAATACCATGGAGGAATTGCAGCATTTCTTGCCAATCATCATCAGGCACTCGGCCTTTTTTCGCCTAGATCCACTTGGTCCGATACTGGCCATCAGCTCAGCAACCAATGAGACTTCAAATACCAGCTTTTTTTGGCAGACACTCCTCAGCTCACCTCCCGCCGCTAACAAGGGTCTCAACCTTGTCACAAGCCATCTACAGGCTGTCGTTGCTCGACGCCGTCTCCCTCAACTGACCATGGCCAATCCACTCCAAGAGTTCCATTTCAACAAGCCAACCCCCCCTTAGCTCGGCGTCCATGCGAAGTTCGAGAGTTGAAGGGCCCAGGGGAGTCTACGCTGTCAGGAAACGTTCCCCACGTTATATCTCAGGCGCAATCGTAGTGCTGCCGCTGCGGTACCCCGCGCCATCTGGTCTGATGTTGCTATCCCAAATGAAGCCCCGTCGGGACTCCAGCGAACGAAACCTAGTGTTGGTTCTTCTGTCGGGCCTCTTCTCGGGCTCGTGGGCCGCTCCAATCATTGTGTTGCCCTGAGTGTCGAGAAACTCGACCCGGTCCATCGACTGCAACTCTGCGCACCCAAAAGAGTATGAGCTGCATAAGGGCATGTCCTGTCAAGGTCGGGAATGAGACTACAGAGAATATCGGGGCCAGCCGCCGTCGCGGCGGCGCCCGCATTGTTTCAAGTTGTCTTCTGCTAGGACCGAAATGATGCAAGGGCAAAAAACAGAAGTTTTCTGTACGCCTATGAAAGTCATACGGCTGCTAAGTCTTAGGATGTGATGAGAATATCGACTGTAACTGTATGACTGGTCGAGCAATAAGCCCGCGAGATGACGACGGCCAGATTTCAAATATCATCTCCGAGAGAGTGTCAGCTGAACCAAAGCAGTAGCATGTCGGAAAACGCGACAGGGTTGCTTTTCTGTTCGCGATAATTGCTCGAACAGCACACCAATGGTGGCAAGTCAGAACGAGCTAGCAGTCAGGACAGCAAGCCGTCACACCGGATCATCGAGACTGGACGAATCTGGCCAGTTGCAGAGGCGCAACCATCCCACGCAACTCCTGTATGATTCCTAGCGGCGGTTGAGGTCCTCAGGAATTGGAGTGTGTAGGGTTGAAGTTGATCTACAATAGACTGCTGGATCAAGTTCGCCGTCATGTACCTCTCATGTCAACTCCCAAGGCTCTCATAACCTATGCTATGAGGCTATTTAGGTCGATAATACTTTTTGCAAATACAGAAGCGTAGAAGGTAGCAGTAGCTTTCCGGTGTGTATGGTAGAGGCCATAATATGGGTTAAATTTGTGAGAAAGTGCAATTACCCCCTTGTGTGAACATGGCGGGGTGGCAAAAGGTACCACAAGGCTTTGGTTTCTCATGCACACCTGGATGCTACGGTATAACACCCGAAGCCAATTTGAGTTGCAGCGAGCCCGGATCTGCGTGAGCCTGTGTGGTTGATCATGGTATAGCAGAATGTCCCAGTTATGGCGGGCCTCGCAGGCAGATTTACCAAGAAGCACCCACGCCTCAACTTGGTCTGATGCTTGGCGAGAGAGTGTGCTGCACAACCAAGGAACAAGTATCGACTGGTCAGAGCGATGTGTAATATTTCAGAAGTGACATATCGCAAAGGGTGTGGAAAGTGCATTCGAGACTATCTCCAATGCCGCGGAAGCATCTTGAAAGGCCCAGTAGAGGGTCAGTGGACAGAGGTATCGTCGCAGGCGTGTAGTAGCCATGTCAGACGAAGCGCCAGGCGCAGCGTCAATATCGTCGTCGCGAAGTCGCCTCCTCTTTCCCCACCACTTCATCACCCTTGCGCTTCACTGCCCTGAGGGGTGGACTGGCAGCTAGTGTACTGGGACGCACCCTGTGGCTAGTAAGCATGGGTCTGTCCTCTTCGAGGAAGTACATGTGAAAGAAGGCGTTGGTGGGTTCCCGACGAACATGGGTAGCCGTGATAAGTCTTGGGTTGTTTCTTTTTGCTAACTCAGGGTGCTGACCGGGCTTGTGGGTTGCACTACCTGACCAAAGCGACTTTGCCAGAGCTGTCTCTCTCTCTCCGGGCATGTCTCGAGCCGGAGAGACACGAATGCAGACTCAGACTTCGGGGCGAGGTGTTTCCCGAGGAGTTTCCCGTGGAATATCTCAAATCATGTCAATCGGCCGTGGACTTTTGTTTCGATGCAACAGCGCACAAGGAGGGACAGGAAAGTATCGCAGAGGGCGTGGCGGAGAGGCACGCCTGTTGCTATCGAGTGGCGACAACTAACATGCGATGATGGGAAGGGGATCTAACGAGAAGCCCGAGAGTAGGTATGAGCCAGATTAGCAAGATAAGGCAAGGCGGCAGTCGATGATATGCCGAAAGAGGCAAACGTGCTCATCGAGGTTCCACGTCACGATACGACTACGACTGCGACGGACTTTCCTTGCCTAGATTTTTGCTATTGAACTACGCCTCAGCTTCCTGATCTCTCTGGAGGCCTGTTGGCTTTTTTGAGTCGCGGAAATTGAACCAGTTCAGATGGCACAGCTGCTGCTGGCCGACGCTTGGTCGCCGCACATTTCGAGCTTGGCAGGCCGCATCAAGGCCACATCACAGATGCGCCATGACGTTGAACAATCGTCCGCGGCTGCAAAGGAATCGCCATGCCTTGGGAAGGCTTGTTTGAATCTTTGACAAGTATTTTGGATGGGTCACAGACCAGACGCTGCTCTGGAAGAAAAAAGAAGGTAACCACAGACAAGCACTCACAGCGCAGAACGTTTTTTTTGGACACGGACTCTGCGAGAGGGAGAAAAACAAAAAGGGGCACGGACCAGTGGTACAGACCCGAAGGTACGTATCCCTGCGGCAAGAGGCGACAAGCTTGCGCTTGCATCTGCGGGCTCCGACGGCTCCCATTCGCATGGCCTTCTTCAAATTCTGCCATTAAGCGTAAGCACGTCGCAGCACTAGTTTACACCTTAACTTACCCCTCCACGAAAACCTCATCTTACCCCTCCCCACCCTGCTATACTATTCTAGGCAGGTGCGCTATATATACTAGGCCTATTTAAAGGGGTAAGCCGACCTTATATAGAAAATATATATAATACTTTAAAGCACTTTCTAAATATTTCTAAGTTATACTTTAAGTATACTTTAAATATATCCTAAATATACTTAGTAAATAAATATGAAATAACCCCTTATATAGCTCTAACTTAACTTAAGTCTAAGCCCTATAATTAACCCTACTAACCTTACTAACTCTATTAACCTTACTTAACTCTAACTTATATATTTATATATTTTTCTAGTACATTACATAAGATATTATATAAATATCTCATAAAACCCTATATAAAGAAGACCTATAAAATATATAATAAATAATAATACTTAATAATATACTATATAATACAGCGCAGTATATTATAGTACTAATAATACTATCTATATTATAGATAGAAAGGTCTAGAAAGTCCTAGAAAGCTTTATTTTTAATATACTTTCTAGCTAGAACTAAAAGGGTTTAAGCTATAACTTTAATATATAATTAAGCCTAAATAGGCTAAATATATATATAATATATTATATAAGCTATTATATAAGTAATTACGTAATAGAAGCCTCTAGAAGGCTTAAGATAAGTATAAATAACTCTCTGTGAGCGTATAGCCTAAAAGGCCAGGCCAGGGAAGGAAGGAGTAGTAGTAATATAGGGGTTAATTATTATTAAGAAGGTAAGTTAGCCCTTCTAGCTACTTATATATGCAGCGCCTGTTTCTAGGGCTTAGCTAACTAATATAGTTAAACCTTAGCAGAGGCTAGCGCTAGTTTAGCGCTAGCTTAGCGCTATAATCCTAATCCCTTATAATTACCCCCCCTCTAGAGGGCTTAGTCTCTAAGTCTATTAATATATAAAACTCCTACCTATATAGGGATTTAAACCCTCTATAGCGCCTATAATTAGTTATTTCTAGGCCTTTAGGTCTTTTACTTAGTTATTATAGCTTTGCTAGAGGCTCCCTGGGCACTTAGCAGCCCTATTATTATCTTCCGCGCGGCTTCGGGTCTTATACCTATGCGCTAGCGGGCTAGCTTCTATATAGCCTCAGGTCTTGCACCTACGCGCCATTAGCTTCGCCAGAGGCCCCCCGGGCACTCAGCAGTCTATTATCTTCTGCGCAGCTTTAGGTCTTATACCTACGCGCTAGCAGCTTCCGCCCAGCTTCAGGTCTCTCACCTATATACTAGCAAGCTTTGCTTACTAATCCCTGAGGGCTTAGCAGCAGTAGTCTATTTATCCTCTAATAAATATAGCTTAAAAACGCTATCCTTCCCAATCTATATACCTCCTATAGTAGGTATACCTATAATCTCACTTATTAGCAATATACTTAGTATTAAGTATAACGCTTATATAGCTTTAATACTTATATAGGGGCTGCCTAAGCCTACTAAGGGCCTAGTAACCTAATAGTAGATATAGTACTAATTAGTAGAATAGCCCTTCTTATAGCACTCTTTATACTATAGATTAGCCTAATAGTTAGCCTCGTAGTAGCCTAGCTTGCTATACTTCAGGTAGGCGCTGCTTAGGGTATTAGGGCTACTATAATTAAAACGAGCCCTCTTTAGGGCTAGCTTAATAATAGCTACTTATACTAGTAGCGCTAAGGGCTCTATAAGTCCTTTATAGCTATACTACTCTAGGTATATATCTTATAGCTGCTCTATAGTAATAGCTATAATATATAGCTATTATATATTAAACTTCTAGTATTTAAGGCCCTACTAAAGCTAGGGTAAAAGCTAAAAGTAAAAAGTAAGGGCTTAGGCCTAAGACTCTTTAAAGTCTAGGGTCCTAAGGGCTTAGTAGATTACTAACTACTTAGTGAAGAACTAGAGAAGCTATTAGCTAGGTTCTTACTAAAAGCTATTAAAGAAGCTATATAGCTATTATTTCTATAGTCTAGGGTTAGTATAGTCTTAGTAAATAAATATAGAGAAGTTAGCTTATATTAGATTAATAAAACTAGTATAATAGTAATACTATTATATTTATAGCCTAGTAGTTACTCTTATAAATATCTAATAGATCTTCTATAGCTTAGAGGCTCTAGGCTAGAGGGTATTACTATCTTTTATTACTATTAGCTAATTATAGATTTAAGCTAGCATACTATCTTTAGCAAGGGTTCTATAAGGGTATACTAGAGGGTATTTATATTTATAAGCCTAGGTCTTAGAGGTCTTAGAGACTAGTATAAGGCGTGTAAATAGGGCCTAAATAAGCGCTTTATTCTAGTTAGCTTAGCGCTAAATAGTTATAATAAGTTTAGTAATAAGGGCTATATTAAGGCTTATAGTTATTATCATCCCTAACCTTAGAGGGGTCTTAGAAGCAAAATTTTTACTTAACTTATTAGGTATAGAGGCACTAGTAATGCCTTAGTAGCCTAATCTTATACTACTACTTATTCTAGAGCTAGCTGCCTATTAATTAGATAGAACTTACCTAATTATAAGTATATAGCCTAAAAGGCTAGGCTAGGGAAGGAAGGAGTAATAATAATATAGGGGTTAATTATTATTAAGAAGGTAAGTTAGCCCTTCTAGCTACTTATATATATAGCGCCTGTTTTTAGGGCTTAGCTAACTAATGCGGTTAAACCTCAGCGGAGGCCGGCGCCGGTTCAGCGCCAGTTCGGCGCTGTAATCCTAATCCCTTACACTCTCCTTTTCTCCTAGCTAGCTAGTTACTAGTTAGTGAGCTAAAATAATACTTCTTTTAATACCCCTATTATATAAGCAATTATTACCTAAGCTACTTAAGTGATTACGTTATATGATTATATAACCTAAGACATTATAAATATTTCTTAAATGTATCTAATATATATCTAAGATATACTTATAATATGCTATAGTTATAGTATATAACTAGTCTATATAGCTAAAAGTGCAGGGGGTAAGATAAGGTTTTGCGGAGGGGTAAGCTGAGGTACAGGCCGGTCGCAGCACAGCCCTCGTCTTCGCGTCCGTTTTGGCTACGTAACATAACACTTTTGTCGCTATCCATCTGTCATAACCAAATTTTGGGTCTGGCGGTCATTGTCGCATCGCTTTTGCCGAAACTACCTTCGGTCTTATCTTAGACTACTTTAAAAGTGCGTTCGTTGTACGGTACTTTCTGAGCCCAGGAAGCTGGTATGTTTCTGAAATTCGCCCTTTTTTTTTTTTTTTCTTTTTTTTGGGGGTGTCCTCATTCTCCGCGCCCGTCCGGGCTGCCGAAGCTACCGCCCGGCTTCGCTAACGGAGTTCGGGCCTGAGGGAGGAATGGATGGCAGGGACAAAGAGGAAAGGCGACTGAGGGCGGCGTTGCCTTAAGCGACCCGGTATTCGTATCCTGTACAGCTCGCAGGCGGCAAAGGGTATGAAGTCTTTCCGGTCTACAAACGTCAGAAGTCTGTTCGGGCCCAAAAGAAGTCACACCGATCTAAGTCTCGGAGGGTTGCGCCGCCGCGTACTCAGGTCCGTACAGATACAGTGCTTTTTGCCCGTCGTTTCTTGCCAAACTTCTGGGCTGTGCTAGCCGTGCTAATTTTTCCCGGGGTCACCTTGGATGACGGCACACTTCCATTTTTTTTAGCCTGTTCCTGGTCTTCCCCTCATCCGCCGTCCATCGGGGCAAGGCAGGCTGAACCGAGCGAGGTCCCTTAGATGGGCAACTTCCTAAATGTGCCTCGGTCCTGTCTCTGTCTGGCACTTGGAACGTGTTGTGGCACCCCGCCATCAGCAAGCCCGTCCTCGCGGACGTCAAACGCGGTCACGTTCTTAGCAGAGGCAGTCAGTCCACGAAGAAGAGGCTAGACCGGTAAGGGATAAAAATTTTTGAACAAAGTTAGGCGGGGAAAAAAACAACGAATGAAATAAGCAAATGGCAAACGTTTGATGTCGTTAGGAACGTTCCGGCTCAACGGGCGGCCCAGCTAGCCACGTTTGCCTCAGTCAGCACTCGACCCAGCCATTAACTGAACTCTGTTGTACGATAACACCAACTCGAGCATTGAGCTCGCAGAGGACGATTCTTAGTGGCAGAGCGAAAACAAAAGTGTAGGTTTGATCTCAATTCCAGAAGCTCAGTAAAGGACGTCTTTGAAGTCATGGAATACTTACTAGTAGCTGATTGAGCTTGGGCTAAGGTATCTGGTTTAAAGGAGCTTACTCCGGTTATTGAAGTTTGCAGGTTCGATGTTGTCGTTGTTCAATGTTCGATGCAACTCTCAACTTCCAGATGCATGCAACCAACCCACCACCCACCTAGTAAGCCGGCAGAGACTTCCACTGCGACTGCGACCTAGTGTACGGCGTGTATGCAAGCGCCAAGGGGCTTGAAGTATCTGGTAGGTGAGGTAGCTGGACTGATCAATGCAGGTGAGAGACAGGCAGTCCCGAGAGGGCAGGACGTAGAAGCAGGCACTAAGCCGAGGTAGGCTGGCTGGAACCGCGCAGTGGACCAGTACACGGCGTACCTGCGAAGGTGAGGTGCCTTATCTTACCTTCCTTAATGCATGGTAACATAGTTATGAGATGATCGCAAGAGCGGCGACGCGAAGGATATCAAGACGATGGCGTTTTTTTTCCTTGGGCCGGGCTTGAAGCCAACTCAACCGGCTCAGGGTAATGCCTGTTGGAGTCCTCCATCCCGCATCAAATTGAGGCTGCCTGACTGGACTGTTTCCTGCATGTTAGTCATGGGCTTGGTTCCCTTATTCCCACTTGGACTGGGAAAAATAGGCCGCCAGCACCAGCGCCAGCACCAGCGCCAACGCCTTTGAAAAAAAAAAAAAAAAAAAAAAAAAAAAAAAAAAAAAAAGAAAAGGGGGAT
>JAOQIF010000051.1:0-163354 GCA_026260285.1 Colletotrichum sansevieriae | reverse complement strand
AGTATTATTATTATATTATATATAATCCATTTATCTATAAGTTAGTAATAATTATTAAATATAATTTGAAAAGCTATAATATACTATATATAATAAGTAAGTATAATAAATAAATAAATACAATATAGAATTTTTATATTTTAAATAGAAATAGCTATAGAAATATAATAAGCTATTAATTAATGAAAATTAATTACTATATTTTTCTAAAGATATAGTAATAACTATTTCAATAAGTCTTTATATTATATTTTATTTTACTATATACTTTATAGTACTTTTTCTTTATTTATATAGGCTTTTTTGAATTACTACTTCTTAATAGTCTAGCTACTGCCTATACATTAGTGTCTATTTAATTAATTACTTACCTTCTTTCCTTTACTATTATTACTTTTTCTTTTTATAGCTAGATTCTTTTTACCTTATGCTTTTAGCTTAGTATCTTATTTACTTATTTAAGATATTAAACCTCAGCTTTTAATAAAATAATTTTATATATAACTATTTTTATTTCTTTAAAAGAAGACTTTAATATTTTTAAAATTCACTTTCAAAAGCTACTTAAGCTAACTACCTTCTCTATAGGTATTAAAGTCTATAGCTATATATTAAGCTTTAAGATTATACTTTTGAAGTTAAGAAAGGTAAATTTAGTATCTCTAAAGACTACTTTAATATTTTTCTTTATTATTATACCTTAGTAAGTAATATAAAAAGCTAGAAAGAACTTAGTTTTAAAAGTATAAGTTATACTAGTATTCCTAGCATAGGAACTAATAAGCATTTCCGTTACTACTCGGCGTTAACCAGGCGGTTAATATTATTAGCTATCCATATATTATAGTAAGCTATAGGTATTAGCTAGGCCGTGGTCCTAGGTTCTTCTTATGGGTTTATACTTAGGATAAGCTCGCTACGGGGGTTAATAATAATATATAAGAGGGATCGTATATTTTTTATATTACCTTGCTTAGAAATACCGCTACTCTTAGCAGGGTATAGGAAGGTAGTATAATAGGTGAAGAAGTATTGCTAATACCTCTCCTCAAATATAGCGAGCTAGTTGGAGCTACCCTTAGGGGCCCTTCGGACCCTAGTAGCAATAGCTTTATATATACTACGCTAGAAGCATTGCTAGTCGTTATTCTTAAAGGTTAACTATAGTTACTATTAGGTGCAGCTGAGGGTGGGGTTATAAGGGAGGTCTTCCTAAGTGAATTCCTAGAAGTTTTCAAGCATCCTCTACTTCATTATCTAGTTAGATCTAGATTTCACTATACTTTAGCTATATATATTAATATAATATTCTACCGCTAGGAATATAAAAGGGATAGTATCTTAGTTAATATATGCCTACTACTCCTCTAGTCTATTGTCACAGTCTTCCTACTAGCCTGGGGCTATAGTAGGGGTTGCTAAGACTGCGAGTAAAACAAGGAAAAGAGCAATATAAGCGTGAATAATAATAAATAGTGCAATAGGTAATTATAGGTATATCGTGATATATTCTATAATAGCGGAGCCTTCTAAGCTATCTGCTAGAAGTCTCCTACTTAAAGGATAGGCGTTAAGCCTAACTATAGTTATATAGAATACCACGCAATAGCTAACTATATTACTAAAAGGCGTATAATATATACCCCCTTTTTAAAAAGCAATTATCCTAATTACTATCTTTATCGATCTAGGATATATGTGCTTAATATTCCCTTCTCTCTTTCTTTATATTCTAATAACTAGAAATTACTATAGTATTATTAATTAGGCGTTGCGCTTATAGAGGAGTATATCGAACTTAGATATCTACTAGTGCTTAGTAGCGCTATTATTACTAGCGTTGCTAGGCGTAGGTTGCTTATTACTAGTATGCTAGAGACCCTCGATTATAGTATAGAGGTTTGTAATCTTAGCGCGAAGGCTTGCGATCTCCTTAGTCTTAATTATATTAATAGCTGCGCAAATCTTATTAGCAACCGCCTGCTTAGATATATAATTACTCTTAAGTTTAGCGAGACGCTTACTAATAGCATTAATATTAATAGTATCTATATTAGCTATATTAGTCTCTATAGTATTGAGGTAAGGAAGGATTTCCTATTAGATGCTATTAATAATAATATTAATATTACCCTTAGCCTTATTAGCGAGGTCCTTTGCATCTTTGGCATCCTTGCGGGCTAATAGGTCTATAGTAGTAATATTACTAATATTAATAAGCAGGGCGATAGAAAGGAGGTTAATATAGTTCATTATAATGAGGTTATTAGTAATAATTCTATTAGTATAACTATAAGTATTATAAAAGTATATAGCGAGGACCTAGGTATAACTAGGGAGAAGCCTGCTATAGGCGTTATTATTAATATATACGTTATATGCTTACTTAAGGGTATCCTAGATATATCTAATATAGAGGTTAGAAGATATATTTTCAGAAGGCTCGATACTATTAAGGATTTTCTCAATCTCCTTAATAAGGATTATATCGGGGTAGTATAGAAAAGCGTTATTAATATAAGCCTTCGCTTCGTTGATCTGCTAGCGCTAGGCTATAGGGCTAGGGCGGCCCTTCTTAGGAGTCTTACGAGGGGTAGTAGCTGCGGTTTTAGCTAGGGCGGGCTCCTTGATATTAGTAGTAGTGCTAGTGATAATACAGACTAGCTCAGTAGCCTAGGTATCGTTATTCTAAATATTATTAGCGTTATTATTAATAACCTCCTTATATTAGGTCTTTGTATCTATAGTGAAGAAGTTCTTCTTAGCTACCTATTTACCCGTCTTATAGTCCTTATAGGACTTCTTCTTCTTAGTAATAGACTTATAAGTCTTAACTAGAGTACTAAGGTTAATACTATAGTTACTAACTTAGTTATTACTACTTTAGTTACTACTACCTTAGTATAGGGAGATGGGGTTAAGCACCTCGTTATTCTAGGGGTTAGTACCCTTATCTTAGCTACTATTATTATCAGATAGGTGAGAGGATAGGACCTCGTAGTTATTAGTAACTTCCTTGCCTTTAGAAGCTATTATTATAATAGTATTAGTTAGGCTAGCATTTAGGAGGCTATATTTAGCAGGTTAGGATAATATTATTACTTATTATAGGAGGTCTATTGGGTAATAATTAGTATATAGGAGAGAAGTAAATAAATAAAAAGTATAAGTATGCCTAAATAAAAGTAGGCAGGTATAGTAAATAGAAAGGAAGGTATAGAAGGAGAGAAAAAAAAATTATAATAGGGGTTAGTAAGGAAGGCGTATAAAAGTTAGCACCCTCTGCTCCTTTCTATTAATTTTAATATAAGATAGAGAGATCGAGGAAAGAGTAGTTAATAGCAAAAAAATAGTAATAATAAAGGGAAAATTTGCAATCCTAATATTAATTCAAGGTATATATATTTATCCTATTAAAAGGATAAGAAAACTATTTAGTTATATACGAGGTGCACGCCTTCTTATAGCTCTTTTAGTATCCTAGTCGAGGGGGAATTTAGTATTATACTTGTTAATAAGATCGTTTATATTAAGCAATAGGGAGTCTCTTTATTCCTCGGTATCGTCTTTTGCTATAAAGCCTTTCTACTAGACGAGGTATATAATAGTAGGTTTATAACTCCTCTATAAGACTCTTTATTTAATAATATAGTTAAGTTCCTACTCCTTACTACTATTAACCTTAATATGCTTTAATAGCTAAGTCTCGTAGTTAAATAGGTCTTCTCCTTATGCTAGCTTATATAGCTAGGCTATAGAGAGGATTAGGTAAACCCGCTAGTGCTTAGGAATATCCACCTTATAGGTGAGAGGACTAATAATACGCTTAATTTAGAAGGGTCCCATCTATCTAGAGGTCTATTTGCTATTATATTATCCTAATAAGTAGAATCCTTTGCTAAGTTATATCTAGACTTCATCCCTTTTATTAAAAGTTATATTAGTATAGCAGTTATTATATTTCTCCTTATGCGAGGCGTTCGCTATATTAATAAGTAGTAGTACCTCCTTCTAATATATCTCCCTAAGGATAGTAAGGCTCTTAGTCGGGGCGCTTATTTATATAACTATATTAAGGATACTTCGTAGCTGAAATCTAAGTATAACCTCGTTTAGTAATCATCCGATTATAATAGATAGGGAGTTATTAAGATTATACTATAGGGCAAGTAGTATATCAGTCTATAGTAAATTAGGGGATTTAGATATATAGAACTATATTACGATCTTAGCAGTCTAGTTTATTCTTTCGCTCTGCCTATTCGTCTAGGGGTAGTATGCTATTAAGAGGAGGAGCCTAACGTTAAGGGCGTTGAATATCGCATGCTATACTATAGAGATAAACTTAAGATCCCGGTTATTAATAATATAATATAGAATTCCCTAGTCTAAGAGGAAAAATATATAGAGTAGGACTATTACTTACTCTTTTGCTCTATAGGTTAAATATCATATTATAAGGATTATCTTCTTTGAGAATTTATATATTATTATTACTAATATATCTAACTCCGGGAAACCTAGCAGGGCATAGGAACTTCCGTGGGATAGCACCTTAGGCATATTAGTAACGAAGTTAATAGTAATAGTATTATAAGGGATATCTACGACGGGGATAGGTTATAGCTATCCTAGTAGCTTTTAGCAGTCGATTTAGTTCTCTTTATACTAGTTATAGTAGGTAATATATTATCTTATAAGCAACTTCTTATTATAAAACTAAAAAGTCGATATTTCTGCTATTATATAGTCCGCACTAAAGTAGTATTTTTCGTTATAACTAAGGCAGAGAACTACAGGTACTAACTTGCACGGGATGCAGAGTCTCTAGGTGCTATTAGTAGCTATATAAAGGATAAGCCCTTCTAGCGATAGACTTTAAGGAGTTATTTAATAGCGTTTTAAGGCTCTCCTAGCTGCTCTAGCGCTATTTTCCTTAGTAGTAGCGTTAAATAGTAACTACTACTTACCCGGTTCCTTCTGCTAGGATCGGAGTTATTTGAGAATTTTATAATACCTCGTATTATTAATATAATTATCTATAATCTTAGTAATAAAGTTCTCTAAAATGCTTATAGTTATCTCCCCTATTACTCCGTAGGCTTAGGACTTCTCAGCTAACTAGTTAACTATGCTTATAAATCCTATGTTATCGTTATTATTACTATAAGTTATTTCCATAAGAATATCGCTATCCTCAAACCTATTAGCTTATCCTAAGGCTATAAGCAACAGCAGGCGCAAGAGGGTATTAGGGATAATGTTAAGCTTCCCTAGTATATAGGTAATATTAAGGTTAAATTGCAATAGGTAGTTCATAGCGCTCGCGAGCTATAGGTTAGCCTTATTAAGGTCTATAGTCTATAGCGAGGTATATATAAGAATTCCCTTTATAGCTGCGTAATCTATGAGAATTTATATAGGGTGCTTATTCAATTGCACGAGCTTATAGAGCTTCTTTATAGCCTATACTACTACTACTACCTCTACTTCTATAGCAAAGTATCGCTTTTCTAAAGGCAATATAACCTTAGATAGAAAAAGCACTAGTTAGATATAGATTTACGTAATATCTTTGCTAGGTATATTAGTAATATTCTATAGGATGCTTAGTTAGAATACTATAAGCCTAAAGCTACTTTTGCAGGCATTAACGTTAAAAAATATAGGCTTATTTAGGTTATAGTAGTATCTTATAACCTAGTTATAGAGATTCCCTTAGAGGGCGTTCTTTACCTCTTACTCGCTTAGTATTAGCTCGAATAACACCTTTTAGACCCTCTTTATTCGAACTGCCTTTAATAGACTATTAGGAAGCATGTTTTTATTATAGAGTTTCGCAATAAGACGGGTCTTTCTATCCTATAGCAGCGTTATAATAATATTATATTACGGTATATTATATTATAGCTATCTAGCTATTCCGAGGTATCTCTCGATATTATAGAGAGTTTTTAGATAGTAGAGGTTCTTAAAAGCTATAATCCTATCCTCTATTCGTTTAGTACTATTAGCATTTATAATATAGCTAAGGAGTCTTACTTCAGGAAACCCTGCAAAGGACTTCTTAGGTCTAATATAAAGGTAGTTATTCTTAAAGAGCTTGAGAATAATATTAATATACTAGAGATAATCCTCGTTATTATTGCTAAAGATAATAATATTATTAATATATACTCGAGCAAAGTGCTTATAGTCGTGCAGGAGGCGATCTATAAAACGCTAGGCATAGGCTAGCGAGTTCTTAAATCCTATGAGGATAACATTAGAAACCTCGATACTACGGGGAGTTATTACTAGTATCCTATTGCAATATCTTAAGTAAATTAGTAGTTAGTAGAAGAACCTAGTAGCATTAAATATCGTTATATATTTCTTCCCTCTAAGGGTATCTATTACATTATCTTAGTTAGGAAGCGGGTATATATCTAGGATAGTTATTCAGTTAAGAGGGCGGAGGTTAATAATAACCCTGCCTTTTTTCATACTATTAACTACTCGCTATATAATAAAGAGCGGATAGACGACTAGGATTAGCCCCTTACCCTATACTATCTTGCTATCGGTATGCATCTTACTATAGATATTCTCAACGACTTCGAGGTCTTTAGCGCTAAGGAGGTAAGGCTTTACTATAGTCTTCTAGTTTTGCTACCCTTTAATAAGCTCAATATATATATATTAGTCGTCCGGTATAGGTACGATCCCCTTATTATAGTAGACGTCTTAGTTATCGAGGATTTCCTTAAGTCTATTAGCAAAAACCACATCCTAATTATAGATCTTAACTCTATCCTTATTATATATAACTAGGATATCTTTTAGCTTAGATATTCTATAAGATAGAATATTATCCGCTTGATAAGGTAGTCCTAGGCTAGATTTAGCAAGCAGGGTTATAAACTACGCGCTAGCTGCTATATTACTTATAGCCCTATCGAATTCAGATTACAAGAACTAGCGCGAGTTTGATTCTCCTCCTATAAGGGTGATAATATCTATGTAATTAACGAGGTTAGCTATCTCCTCTGCTTTTATTAGGATAATATAGCTTAGCTACTATCTTCTTAGGATTATTATTAGCCTATCTATTATATTTCGCATAAGGACGAGCTTAGGGTTATCTGCTATAACTATTATATTAACTACGCCTCTATAACTAGATTGAAACTACTAAGTATTAGAGCCTTGCTAGCTTGACTTAAGGAGGTTGATAAAGCTAGTTATAATAAATGTATTGCTCTGCGGGGGAATAACTATAATATAGGTATTATTAACTCGTCTAGTTACTAAATACTATCTCCTAAACTAAACTAGATACTATATTCTATATATTAAGCAGAACTTAACTATACCCTTATTAAAGTCTATAACTAGCCCGTGATCTTTATAGAACGGTGTTCCTAATAGAAGATTCGCTCTGAGGGTATTTATAACTCTAGCTATAATAATAACGTAGCTATAGATCTCCACGTTACTAATAATGCCTAGGATATAGAAGTCGAATATAACCTGCTCTATTATATAAAAAGTTAAATCTACTATATTTATCTTCCGTAGTTCTATCGTTTAAAACATAGGATTTCACGCAAAGCATAGCACTTAATTCCTATTAACTAGGGTTATTAAGGCGCCTATATCGATATAGACTTCCTCTAAGCTAGCTATATCGTCGCTCTTTATATTAAGGCGGAGATATATCTATTTAGCTAGTATTATTTATTTTACTAGTTTTACCTAGGTGTTAATAATTTGGTTTTTCTTAAGTAATACCTATACGTTACTCGCTAGGGGAGTTATAACGAGACCTCCGAAATTTACTATATTATTAATATAATATATAGCAGAGTCTAGAACTAAAGCAGTTAGGAAGATTGCTAGCAGGCTTCTTACTATAATTGCGACGTCTATCGTCTAGCCTACTATTCCCTCTTTATGCGGTTGCTCTAATAGGGCAGCTAAATCGTGGGGGACTTCCTATCTATCTAGTAGGATATAGCTGCTATTAACGAGGTTGTTGATATTATAGTTATTATCGTGATCCTCCTATATATAATAGGCGTCTGAGTTAGTCTAGCCTGGTCTATTATATTTTATATAATATCGAAAACTATCGCAAGCCTGGATGAGATCGTAGGGGAAAGGACTTACCAGACTTACTAGACTACCCTATAGGGGTCTATAGAAGGGGAATACTAGTAGCGCCCCGGGTAATAGGCTATCCTAGGGAAGTCTATAGGTAGGGGGCACTAGGTAGCTCCCTAGATAAGTCCTCTAATCCTCACGCACCCTTATATAGTAGACTAGAGGGTTAGAGAAGAATAAATATTATAACTTTATACCTATTTATACTAACTCTTTCACTCTATACCAAACCCTGCTTATAATATATTCTTCTCTCTTACTTATACTAATAGGGGTATAAACTATTAGAGCAGTGCTATATATAATAATAATACCTACCCGCAGGTCTACTAGGGAGGTAAGATCCCCCGCTAGATAGGAGCTACTAAATAGCTAAACTCAGGATAAGATACCTATCGATCGGAATAATAAAGAGAGCACTAATAAGGAACTAGTTAATTAATTAATAGAGGCTAAATTAGATCGTCTTATTAAGGAGGAAGAAAAGAAGAGTTAACTAAAGTATAAATAAGATTATCTTAAGGCCTTAAGGGCTAGCTAACCTTTAATCCTAACGGATAACCCTACTACTTACTAAGTAGTTATTAGTAGCAACCCCAAGGCGAAGAAGCACTAGTTAGAACTTTAGGGGAAGCACCTCCCGATGCTTAGGTATAAAGGGGGTACCTAGACTAATTATAATTAATTTATATTCAACCTCGATATATAATTCGAAATAAATAAGATTACCTCAGACCTTGAGAAGGTACTATATACTACTAGGTGCTTAGAAGGATTAGTAGCAAAGCGATAGACCTTATACCTTTCTATTAGATATAATAATAAGGCGAAGAATATTACTTAGATAACGATAGAGGACTAGTTAACTAATAGCGTAGCTAATAAGAGGTCTAGAATCCTTAGCATATAAACTTAGCTTAAATAGGCCTACTAGCAACCGGGATAGTTATATTAGAACTTTATTAATTACTATAAAGGGATTAAGGCGGAGAGCCCCTACTAATAACTAGAGGAGATCCGGGTAGCTAACGTAGTAGCTAGGTTAAACCTTAAGCTCTAATACTATATTATAGCAAATAGATTACTAAAATGGCAGCTCGAACTTAATATAAGGGCTAGGAATGCCGAACTTATAATTAATATATAAGCATATAGGCTACTAGTAAGGGACTAGAGGACTAACTATAAGGGATAATAACTAGAGGGCTAAGCTACTAATCCAGAGGAACGGACCGAGACTATAAAAGGGGACCGTAGCTATACTAATACTTACTAGGAGCTTACTAAGGACTCGTTATAGGATACCAGGAGGGAAACTATCTATTATAGTTATAATAGGAAAGGCTATATTTTACTAAGGTGCCTATATTATAAGAAATGCAGCTATACCTGCTATAAAGGCAAACTATGCCCTAGCGAATAACTAGAGGATAAGTAGGTAACTACGCGGATAGTTTAGTAGGATAGCAACTAGCTATATCGCTTTAAAACCATAATATAGGTCCGGGTTATAAGTAGCTAGAAGACTAGTACCGCGCTTATGGATTATAGAGCTAATGAGAATATTATAGACTAGAGGATTATAACTAATACCTAACTAGAAGCTAATAACTTAGAACCTATAAGGGGAATATAGGCATCCAAGGGACCTAACTATAGTATATAGAAGTTAGTTACCCGAATAACTAATAGTATAGGCATCTAGCGGACGGTTTTATATAACTTTAGGATTAGTAATAGTAATAGCTATAATGCTATCCTAGGGATCCCTTAGTATATATTAGAATGCCCTAATATTAATTAGAGGGAGTTAGGCTAGACCTTTCCCCTATATGAGAAGAGTATTCGCTCTATTATAACTAGAAAAGAGCTTAAGCGCGTTAAAAACGAAGCAAGAGTAGTATTTATAGGGATACTATAGATTAACTAGATATTAACTACTACCTACTAAGAGTATAACTAGGAATCTAAGGATATTAAAAATATTAAACTAAAGATCCTACTAGAGTATTAGGATTTTGAAAAGGTATTTGATATTAACTTAATAGGAATTATACTAGAGTTTAGAACTACTAGGAGCTACCCTATTAACCTAGAGCCTAGGACTAAGCCCCTATTTAGACCGATCTACCTACTAGCTAAGAAGGAGTTAGAGGAGTTAAGGGACTATATCTATAAAGCCCTATAGAAGGGATAGATTCGCTTATTAATAAGTCTAATAGGGGTGCTAATCCTCTTTATCCTAAAGAAGGGGGGTAAGTTAAGGTTATATATAGACTACTAGGGACTTAACTAGGTAACTACTAAGAACTATACCCCTCTCCCCTTAATTAATAAAATCCTTAATTAGCTCTCCTAAGCGAAGTACTTTATAAAGCTCGACCTTAAAGATGCTTACTACTAGGTGAGGATTAGAGAGGGAGACGAGTAGAAAACAGCATTCTATACGCGATATAGTTACTATAGATATTATATTATGCTATTTAGGCTCGTTAATATACCCGCTACCTTCTAAATATTTATTAATAAGTTACTTATAGGCCTAGTTAACGTTATTTATATTATATATTTAGATGATATTTTGATATTTACTAATAATATAAACTCCTATATAGAGGCGGTAAAGCAGGTACTCACCTGGTTAGGAGCTAATAGCCTCTATATAAACCCCGATAAGTACGAATTTCATAAGGAATAGATCGACTTTCTTAGGTTCGTGGTTTTATTAGATAGTATTGCTATAGAATAGGAGAGGGTCTAGGCAATCGCTAAGTAGCTAGTACCTACTACGATATAATGAATTCAGCAATTTGTAGGATTTATAAGGTTTTATAGGAGATTTATTAAGAATTACTCCAAAATCTATAGCCTACTTACTAACCGACTTCCTAATATAGCTAGAGGATAACTAGTTATAACTAGTAAGGCACTAGTTGCTTTCTATTAGCTCCGCGCTGTATTTATAGAGGCACCTATTTTATAATACTTCGACCCTACGCTCCTAATTTATATTAAAAACAACGCATCGGACTTTATAATAGGGGTAATATTAAGCTAGCTAGAGGAGGATATATAGAGACTAGTAGCGTTCATATCTCAGAAGCTTAAGGGCGAATAACTATAGTATAGCACGCTAGAAGCAGAGCTACTAGCTATTAGGGAGGTAGTAGTAAGGTAGTCGCACTATTTGCTTTACTCTTAGTACTATATCCAGTTTATTACTAACTACCTAGGTCACTAGTACCTCGCTAATAAGAAGACGCTTAATAGCTATTAGGCATAGCTACTATAAAACCTATTAATATTTAACTTCGAAATCGAGTACTAGCTAGGTCGCTATAACCTAGCTGATAGCCTCTTATAAAGACCTAATTATACCCCTGAGGATATAGAGATTAAGGAAGCTAGAGACTTGCTCCTATAGGACTTTCTATAACGGTTTAATTAACCTACTATCTAGAGTATAAGCACTAGGCGATAATAAGGTGCTTAACTATTAAATACCTTCCCTAAATAACTTATACCCTCGCTTTAGGACTAAGTTAAGATAGCCTAATAAAAAGACCCCTTTTATATTAATAAGGAGTAGGAATAATAAGGGATAAGGTAGTTACTAGATAATACTAATACCCTATAATACTATAAGGGCTTATATATTCCTAATAACTACCCGCTTTAGAAAGAAGTCCTTAGAGCGTTCTATAATAAACCATCCGGAGGTTACTAGGAGGTTACTAAGATACTAAAGGGGATTAGGAAGTTATTTTTTTAGAGTTTATAGAAGAGTAATATAAAGGAATATATTAAGATATATATAATATATCAGCATACGAAACCGAGATACTACCTCCTATATAGCGAACTTATACCCCTACTAGTACCTACCCGGCCTTTTTAATAAATATCGATTAACTTTATCGCTAAATTGCCGCTATCCCTCATAGCAGGGAATAAGCCTTATAATAGCATTCTTATCGTTATTAACTGATTTATGATATACTCCCTATATATTCCTACTAGGGAGTTACTTATAGCTAATAGGTTAGCTATACTACTTACTAAATATGTTTTCTTTATATTCAGGCTCCTAGAAGCTATTATATCTAACCGAGGATCGCTATTTACTAGTAATTTTTAGGCTAAAGTATACTACTTACTAGTTATTAGGAGGAAACTCAGTACCGCCTTTTACCCCTAAACTAATAGCTAAATAGAATACTAAAATCAGAGCATCGAGCACTTTTTGCAAGCTTTCTATAATATTAACTAGGATAATTAGGTAATATAGCTCAACCTAGCTCAATTTATTAATAATAACTCCTACTATAAGGCTACTAAGATACTACCTGCTAAACTACTAATAGGATATTCTCCCTATAGACTTAATAACATCGAACCCTAATAAAAAGGCTTAGTAATCCTAGTAGCATTCAATAGAGTTCAGGGTCTACTCACCTAGAGGTTAGCTATTACTAACCTGCTTTATAAATATAATAAGGCATATAGTAAGTTCTATAATCAGAGGAGGACCCCTATTATTTTCGCTATAGGAGACCTTATATTACTTTCGACTAAAAATATTAAGCAAAGGCAGCCTTCTCAAAAACTTTCTAATAAATACCTAGGCCTATTTAGGATCTAATAAGTAATTAATAGGGGATAAGCATATAAGCTATAAATAGATAAAAACTACTAAATTCATAATATTTTCGCACCTATATAATTAGAACCTTTTTTTAGCTTAGCTATCCTACTACGAGAAATCCCAATTAATAACAATAACGATAACATCTATATAGTAGACTATATTATTACCTATAGGGGCCTAAGATAGAACCGTTAGTACCTTATCAAATAGAAGGGCTATAGTAAAGTAGATAATTCATAGTAACTGCAATATAATATATTTATCGATTTATAAAATAACTACGAGGCTAAATTATAGGTAGAAATATCACGATCCCTGCACGATTCAATAGGTAACTAGTAGGTAGTTAGAAACTAGGCACGCTAGCTAGGTATTTGAATTCACTAGCCTAAAGGCCCCCTAATAAGGTGAGAAAATAAGAAAAAGAAAATACCCAAAAGCGATAATACTACCTAGAGATTATTAGCAGCTTACTAGGGGCGCTCCCGAAATTTTAAATCCCCTAGGCGCTAGTACCTATCTCATTAGAGCTATTATCCTCGCTACTAGAGTTAGTAATAATAACCTCATAATTCTAAAAAAGTTAGAAATTAACTAGATAAGCACTAGGGAGGTATTAGTAGGGCTTATAGGGACTTATAACTTTATTATAAGAGTCGATCAACTCCTAGGTGCATATAGCCTGCAACTCCTATACCTCTGCTTAATACTTAGTAAACCGCTCTATCTTAGAGTAGTAATAGCAAAGCTCCTTATATTACTTATATAATAACTCGGTCTATCTCTTTACCTCCTTAGAGAGATACTACTAGTAAGTAGTAGCCTCCTCTAAGGTAGCTACCTAGTAGTCCTCTATCTCTATAGATATTTTAGCCTCCTCCGCCTTATGCTTTTTAGGTATAATATTAGCGTTATTTTTCTTAGCCTAGAGGGCCTTTTTAACTATAAGCTAGGTAGTAAGGATCTCCTCCTAAGTATAATTAGATACTAGAGAGGCACTAGAGAGGTACTAGATAACCTACCTTATTCTTAGCATACTAGGCCCGAATATCAGGCTTAGAACTGCCCTTATCTATAAGGCGCTTAAGCTTATTCGTAGTGCTTATTATATAATAAGTAGGCTATAGAGAGTTAGCAGCTAAGGACTAGAAAATAATATATAAAACTTATATTAATATAAGCCTTTCTATTACTTATTTTAGTATAATGCTTATATTTAGTCGAGGTATCTAAAAATTATATAAATTAGTAATAAATTCTAAAGCTAAACTAGCTAAGTACTAGATAAGTACTAGCTAAGGACTAAGTGCTTACTATTACTCTCAAAATAGATTATTAAGCTTGCGAGGAGCTTGATCTCAGGGATATCCTCCTTAGGAGGCTCCTACTTCGCCTATGCTAAGAGATAGCAGCAGCAGGGGCACCCCTAGAGCTTACTTATTATAGGGATATAGGAAGCGTCTAGCGTATTAGTAGGGAAGGGAGCAGTATTAGCAGCAGCAGAAGATATAATAATAGATTCGTTATATAATAATTAAGATAAAGTTATAGTAGGAGAGCGGGAGACTAATAGTAACTTATTAGTATTATAATCTGAAGAAGTAAGAGGAAGGATTTTAGCAGGGCGAAATTTCAAATAATATTTATACTTTTCGACTCGATGCTAAAATCAGCTTTTTATGCAGCTAAAACGAAGATAATCCCCAGATTATTATATTATTCGCCTTTATTTAACCCTATTATATATAGGGAGGTACTAGATAACTACTAGGTAATAACTAGCAAACCCCCGTATAATAATAACGAACGCTTTTACCTCTAGAGGGAGAATATCTTTATTACCCCTATAAAGCTACTAAAAATATAATAATAAATAGAAAATATAATAATTCAGAAGGTAAATTTAAAGTAATAAAAATAAGCCTAAATAATAACACGTTTTAGTATAATCCTATAGAAGAAGGAATAACCCTCGCTAGGGAGTTTAACTATAAGTATCTAGATAACTACTAGGTAGCCCTAGACCTTTTAGATAGAGAGCTATAAGAGTAGCTAGGGTAGAGGATAGATACCCTACTACTAGCTAACTGCTCCTCTAAGCGTTTCTAATTACTTTTCTTTTTATATAAAAAGCTATAAGAGTAGCTATAGTAGGGGATAGGTACCTTATTACTAGCTAACTACTCCTCTAAGCTTCTCTGAACTATTTATATAGAAAGCTATAAAAGTAGCTAGGGTAGAGGATAGATACCTTACTACTAGCTAACTACTCCTCTAAGCTTCTCTAACCTATAAAGTCCCTTAATATCTAGGTATAGAGCTATAAGAGTAGCTAGGGTAGAGGATAATATATCCTACTACTAGCTAACTACTCCTCTAAGCTACCTAGCTATTTAAGGAAGAGTTATATAGCTAGACCTAGGGATATTAAATTCTAGACCTATAGGAACTATAAACTAGGAAGGCTTATAGGAAGTAACTAGGTATATACTAGGTACCCTCTAGATAACTATAGAGTAGCCTAGTCTAAGGATAGACTAGTTTAGAGAGGGGGGATTATATTATAAGCCTAGATAAAATTATAGGGGAAAGGACTTACTAGACTTACCAGACTACCCTATAAGGGTTTATAGAAGGAGGATACTAGGTAGCACCTCGGATAATAAGCTATGCTAGGAGTCTATAGAAGGGGAATACTAATAGCGCCCCGGGTAATAGGCTATCCTAGGGAAGTCTATAGGTAAGGGGCACTAGGTAGCTCCCTAGATAAGTCCTCTAATCCTCACGCACCCTTATATAGTAGACTAGAGGGTTAGAGGAGAATAAACGTTATAACTTTGCACCTATCTATACTAACTCTTTCACTCTGCACCGAACCCTGCTTGTGATAAAAACCTAGGTTTCTCCATAGCTAGTTCTATAGGTAGCGATCTTTCTAGTTTTAATAGTTATTAGAGCGCTAGAAGCGTTACTAAGGTTAATAACGTTATTAGGGTTGCGGATTATTATAATTATCCCGTTAGAAGTCTTAGTTATTCCGTCGTCCCTTATTATTAGTCTATATTATATCGTTAGATTCTTCTGCTATATAGTTAATGCTAATTAGCGCCTGGAGTCTGTGCTAAACTGCCTTGCGTTTTTTCTTAGCTATATTGAGGTAATCCTCGAGAGTATTACTAGTAATTAGTTTATCTAGGAATTGCTAAAGCTCTAGATTAATTACGTTATAGAAGATTATTAATAGCTAACTAACTATAGATATTAGTCCTATCTATGCTCTACTATATTTAAAATAGTTCTAGGTAAAGTTGCGAATATCTTTATCTCCCTTAAGGTCTTCTATAATAAACCTATATATAGCGATCTATTAGATAGACTCCTATTAGGTTAGCATAAAGCATCTCCTAATAGCATCGCGCAGGGCATAATATCCTATATAGAGGTAGTTCTATTATTTAATTAGCTTGAGTTAGTATTCCTACTAGCTAAGTGCTTTTCCTCGTAGTAGAGAGATCTAATTCTATATAATCTCTAAAGCTATAGCTAGGCTAGTAGTTTTAGTATTTAAGCTAGAGATCTATAGATCTATCTCCTTATAATATAGAATATCCTAGTTATAAAAGACAGGCTCTATGCTATACTTCTTCTCAGTATCTAGCTAAAAAATACTATACTATTAGATAAATCTACCTTCCTATTAAGTTCCTGCGGGCTATAGCGCCCTAGTATTAGCCTTAAGCTAGCTAAATACTTAAAGGAGTAAAGCCTCGAGACCCTAGGCTAGCAGCTCTAGGTAGGGCCCCTAGGATAATAGTAAAAATATTAGCAATAGCACTAAATTCTACTATAGCAGCTAGGTCCTCCCTGCTAATATATCCTATTTTAGCAGACCCGTAGTAGTATTATAAAGAATTTATAGTATTCTATAGATTTTTCGCTCTAATAGTCCTATAATAATATCTTCTAGCGCTATAACTTATAATTCGGGGTTTTTTCTACTCCTATTATAAATATTATCTACTATAGCTCTTACCTTAATAGGAGGTCCTAGGGGTTCGACGTCTAACTAGCTAGACTAGATAGGAGTTATAACTCTTTTATCTCTTAGGGGCAAAAGGGTGATTCTCTTGCTAGCTCTATAAAGGCTTTCTTCTCTAAATAGGGGCATAAAAAGTGCTACTATTGCTAGAATATCCCTTGCAGCTATGATCGCATTAATAATACTAATTAATATAGTTATATAGTTATTAGGCTTGAGTATCTAGTAATAGTATAGATTAGCTTTTGCTTTCTAGCTTATATTAATAATATCTATATAGGGTATATAGTTATTATCCTATTCGGGAGAGGCGAGGTTCGCTATCTAGTTGCAAAATCGTTTGCTAAGGCTAAGGGTAAAGTTATAGTCCTTATAAGCCTACTAGAAACAGTAGAGCCTGCAAGCCTCGTTATAGTATCCGATTCTAGCTATATTTCCTATGTTATAATATTCCTCTATAAGAGAGGGATTATTATCCTGATTTAATATTAAACTCAAATAGTTAGCTATATAAGTTAATAGTTAAGACCTCTATCTCTTTAACTTCTTTAACTTCCTTCCTTTTAATATATAAATGCTTTTGGGAGGGGGTTCTAAGGTCGAGTCTAAGTCCTCTACCTCATTATAAGTCTTTATAGTATAAGGGAGGTCTTAGATAAGGAAAAAAAGGATAGGTCGTGCTACTAGATATTATAGTCTTCCTACTAGCTTAGGGCTATAGTAAGGGTTGCTAAGACTGCGAGTAAAATAAGGAAAAGAGCAATATAAGCATGAATAATAATAAATAGTATAATAAGTAATTATAGGTATATTGTGATATATTCTATAATAGCTAAGCCTTCTAAGCTATCTGCTAGAAGTCTCCTACTTAAAGGATGGGCGTTAAGCCCAACCGTGGTCACGTGGAATACCACGCGATGGCCGACTATATCACCAAAAGGCGTGTGACATCTATTCTTAAAGATTATACTCTCTAGCGCGGCTTTATAATACTAATAGAGGATAAGGTATAAGATAAGTATAAGGATAACCTTAATCTTAGCGCTATTATTATTATTCTCTAGGAAGTAAAGGAGGAGGGAGAAGATGCTCTCTAGAGAATCCTTAATAATAAGAAACTTATTTTTATTAATAGATATTATTAGTCTAGGAATACTAAAGTTAGATTCTATTCTATAATATAAGCAGAAGGCTTTCTAGTTAATAAGTCTTATAGGGAGGTAATTAAAGCTATTACTTTTAATAATTACTAGGAGGCTTAAGCCTTTTTTATTTTCTTGCCTAGGGTTAGCTAGTATAAGCCCTAAGGCTATAAAGATCTAGTTAGAGCGAAAGAGGATATAGTGAAAATAGGGACTAATAGGGTTATTAAAGGACTATGCGAGGATTATTATTATAGCATAGAGGAGGGAGGCAGTTAGGGGTAAGGTATCGCCTTAGTAGTTAATAGTAATAAGATCTATTATATATATATAGAATCAAATAGAGCGAAGAACGAAGCGCTAATATATCTCAGACTAGATATAGAAGAATATAGTATTACTAATCCGCTTTAGTTTCCTAGTAGGTATTTATAGTATTAGTGCTTATAGGGTTAGGGCTGGGTTCAGTATTATGAAGTCGTCGCAGGCTATCTAGTTAGTATCCTCAGTAGTAATGCATTATACTAGGGTACTTATATACTACTACTCCGCTCGCTATAAAAAGTAACGTTTATTACTTAATTTAACTAATTAGTAGAAGAAATCATAGGATTTAGTTAGGATAGCATTAAACTAGTTATATAAATTGATTAGATTAGAAGATTTAGAGAGCATCCTAACTATAACGATATCTAGGTAGCTACTATAGAGCAGAATATTATTAGCATAAGGCTTCGCGCTAGTAGCATGCAGGACCTCCTTGCCTATAGTATAGCTCTAGAAGTAGTAGAGGCTGAGGCTATAGAGTAGTAATTCGGGCTTTATAATAGCGCTAATAGAGTCTCAAAGGAGATTAATATTATAGTAGTAGTACTAGCCTCTGCTAATCTTACTGCTATATAGTATTAACTACTTAGGTAGGAGGGTAGCTAGCAAGGCAGGCTTAACCTTGCTATAGAGAAACATAAGGGTATTAACCTAGTAATACCTATATACAAGGAGTATAGTAGCTTCCTCATCCCTGCCTAGGGATTACTCGACTACTAGATCGATAAGCTATAGATACTTAATATTAGGTTTATCTACTAAACTAATAATATTATATTATTTTGCCTAGAGGTTAGCGAGGCAGGATTTAGCATTACCTATACCTCTATACTAGACTTTAGTATTCTTAGTATTAATAAGGAAGAAGAAGTCCTTAAGGATTAATATATAGACCTTATTAGAACTACTAGACTCCTTAATATCAGGTGCCTATAGCAGCTTAGCTACTATTAACTTAAGGCTTTTACTTAGGCGCTAGAGGTGAGATAATAGGAGGGAAAACCTATAAGGGGGAAGCGCACTATGCGCGGATTATTTCTAGGAGAATATAACCTTATTAAGTATATCGCGGTATGAGAGAGTAATATAGCTTATTATTAATTATTTAAATATCTATATCATACTCGCGATTATAATCTCGTCATAGAATATATAGTGCTCCTTATCTCTTAGCTAGGTTGCGCTATATAGGCTGCTAGGGTGCGACCTTATATACTAATATATACTAGGAAAGAAGATATATATTATCTATTCTTAGATTGATCTGAAATAGGTATAAGGGATCTTATAAAGCGGTATATTCTTAAATATATAAGTTTTATGGTTTAATATTAGGTAGGGAATATAGATATTTCTATGTAGCTTTCTCGCTAGCTAGCGAATTAGTATATACTCAATGTAGTTATTAAAGGCTGAGATATCTAGGATAATATTAAAGAAGCTATCTATATTAAACTTAATATAATGGATTCGGGTATTCGCATTATAACCCATATCTAATAATACCTCTAGATATAGCGAGCAGTAGTATAAACTCTTACTATAGGTAATAGCCTCAAGGACCTTTGCTTTTAGTAGCATCCTAAAATAAGGAAATCATTTCTATATATAGGTTAAGTCGTCCTTTTGCTCTATACTAAGGTATCTAGCATCCCTTATCTGCTTAGTATTACTCTTTATCTCCCCTAGGATACTATCTAAGCTGCAGGTACTATTCTTCACTAGGTTAAAGTAGTATCCCCTATTATTTAACTAGGTCCTATCTCTTGCTATAGAGTAGCTTTTATATAAGATAAGACTAAGTTAGGCAATAGTAACGATCCTCTATGCGAGGCGGGATTCTAGGGCTATTATCTTATCTTTAACCTAGATAGCTAAATGCTACCTATTAATATATATTAGTAGGTCTTCTACTTTAGTTATAATAGAAATCGAGGGTGCTATAGTAGAGAGTCTGCTATTACTATCTATATCGCTATCTATCTTATGATCCTTAGCAAATAGGTCTAAGTTATAATAATCAGGGTTAAGGTAGGTCTTATTAGCGTTATTAATATTATTATCTGCAGCACTTCTACTACTTTTAAATAAGTTCTTACGACTCTAAGACGTTTCTTTGTTAAAGTTTCCAAATAGCGATATTATCTGATTAATTATAGCTATATTATTACTTAAGTTAGCGCTAGATATAGGAGGAGCTATCTCGCGAGGTGTGCATATTGAATATTAAGTATTAGGGTAATAGCACTAGAGTAAGCATACTAACGTAGTGATCTACTTAATCACTTCATACTAGAGCTAAAGGCTTATATATTAATTTATATCCATATTCACACTCTTTAACAACGTTTTATCGCCTTCAAATATAAACGTCTATATCTCATCTCTTATAGCGTTCTATATATAGCTAAATAGCATCGTGGGGAGGCTCAACCCATTAAATCCAGCTTTTATTTATTCATTAAGAAACGAAGATGCCTTCAAAATCCCTTTCCATACCTATACCCTAGCCTTAGCCCTAAGCTATATATACTCATATTAAATTAAATGTTAATTTAATCACCCCTTCTATATCATTTTACCCCTTTATAATATCATTATTTAGCCCTTATGTTAGTATAGAATATTATATTACCACTAGTTCATAAAGGGAGGGGTCAAGGGCGTTGTTTTACAAGCTACTATGAGTCATAAGTATTTAGTATCTTAGATATTTATCTGGGTTTAGTAATAATTAAATTTATTCATTCTAGTTAACAGATCCGGAATATTTGCTATTTGAAATTTATAAAATTGCATATAGGGGTTATTCTACTATTTATAAATCTCAAATAAGCCTAAACCTTGGTACGTATTAGTATATTAATAGGGCTAATAGAATATATAAGCATTAGAAATATATATTCTTAGGTATATTAAGCAGTTTAGAGGTTAGAGGTATATTATAGGAGGTAGTATAGCTGCTATCTTAACTGTTTGCTCCGTTTTCTAATACTTTGGTCTATCTTCTTATAATTTAGCCTATATTTAAAATCTATTAAACATAGCACTAAAAAGGAAGGCTATCTACTTTAATAATATTATATTTAATAGCTAGTAACGCTCTAAGAAGGCTTATTTATTAAAGAAGCTGCAATTAGTATCGCTAAGTAAGGGGCACTAGACTACCACGATAACTTAGCTACCTCTATAAACAAAGGCTACCTTATCGAAAACTATATACGAGGGCGAGCATTTTCGCTAGTTTATTATTATATTTAAATAGGACCTAGACTACTAAACGAAGCCGAATAAGTATATAGTTTATATTGCAAAGTTGGCAGTATTCTTAGAAAGTTTAGGGTATAGTTAGGATATTATTCATAAGTAGTTCCCTAGTTAGGTATTCTTTAGTTTTCTTATATAGAGTAGTTAGAAGGCTAGGTTAGAATAATTATCAAGGGGTTTTAAAAGAATAGGCTAAAACTTGAATAATATAATAATATAGCTAACTCTATTAATAATTTATCTATAGTAGATAAGTCTGCGAACTCCAGAGAGTGATATAATAATATATATTTAGATAATATAGATATTAGGCCTAATAAGGCTCTAGAAATAGGGAATATCTAATAATAGGATAACTAGGGTAGAGGAAGAGGGAGAAACTAAGAGCTAATTATCCCTATAGAGGAAACTACCTAAGTAACTATAGCTAACTTTATAAGCCCCTAGGATACTTAAAGCCTTTAGGATTTAAGTAGAAGAGAAGGATAAGTTGGGAAGGATATCTTAGTCCTAGGCTATATTCTAAGATATTATAAAGGGGCTAGGATAGGAAGATGAGATTAAGGTCGTAGAAAATAACTATTACTATATTAGGGAGCTTATGTTCTATTGAATATTTAGAGCTATATCGAAAGATCGATTATATTGCTTGATTATATTGCTTGCTAGCTAAATGTAGTACTAGAGCTATATCCTCACTAGGTGATGTAGTATAGAAAGCTGAAGGTTTAGCAGAGAAGCTCAATAGAGCCTAATACCTATAACTAGCTTCTTTTATAAGGCAATAGAAGGGTACTATTAATAAATCAGCAGGGGTAAAGACTGCTACTACTTAGATATTAATCTATATATAGCAATATAAGCTATAGAAGAGGTAGATAGAGTTAAGAGCTATTTTCTAAGAGAAGGGGCTAGAATTACTCAAGTTATAAGACTTCTTAAAAGGAGAAGGCTTTAATACCTAATAAGGGAAAGGAGTAGATAGCTACTTAGCTACCTATTTTATAAAAGAGCTTTACCTTAGCGAAAGAAAGAAGTTTATAGACTTAATTTATAGGTTTACTATATTTAGAATTCTTATTAAAATTCTTAGTTTAAGCATTCTAATATTTTTACCTAAGAGTATTAAGTTATAATAAAAATAGTTAAAAGGTAGAAGGGATTATAAGACTTTTAGGTCTTAGAAGAGGAAGAAGATATAGCTATATTATAATACTTTAGTAGAAAGGTTACTATTTTTATAGAATCTTTATAAAATAGCAAAGGAAAGTATTATAAATAGGATTAGGGCTAAGAAGAACCTAAAAGTAATATAAGCTTTATAGTAGATCTAGGAGGGAAAGGGAAAGAAAGAGGTATTAGATTTATTATTATTAGTATTTATAAGAAATATTAAAAAGAGAGATATTATAGAGGTTAAAGAAGAGGAGTAGGAGGAGGGAGGAGGGTAATTAAAAGATAGGGCTTAGGTATAGAGAGTATTATTTTAGTTACTTTTAGTAATTAAAAGATAAAGCTTAGGTATAAAGAGTATTATTTTAATCGCTTTTAGTAATTAAAAAATAGAGCTTAGGTATAAAGAGTATTATTTTAATTACTTTTAGTAATTTAAAGATAAGGCTTAGGTATAGAGAGAATTATTTTAATTACTTTTAGTAATTAAAAGATAGGGCTTAGGTATAGAGAGTATTATTTTAATTACTTTTAGTAATTAGAGAATAAGTAAACTTTTATAAACCTTAAGTATTATTAGTATTAAATATAAATTATAACTTATTAGTATAAAAAATAATATTTAATTAGAAGTATAATTTCTAATATTATAGCTTATAAAATGTTACGTTACTAACTTTAATATATATCTATATTAAAGAATAAATATAAAATCGTATAGGATTCTTATATATTAGTAAAGTAAAAAGCTTTCTATACTTAAATTAAACACTTTTTTAAAGGTATTAAGGTTTCTATATTTTATGATTTTTCTCAAAACCTAACCCTTAGAACCTTAATTGATTCTCCTTATAGACCTAATAACGTTAAACCCTAGGAAAAGGTCTTAGCAGTCCTAGTAGCATATAAGAGAGTTCAAGGTCTACTCACCTAGAGGTTAGCTATTACTAACCTGCTTTATAAATATAATAAAACATATAGCAAGTTCTATAATCAGAGGAGGACCCCTATTATTTTCGCTATAGGAGACCTCATATTACTTTCGACTAAAAACATTAGGCAAAGGCAGCCTTCCTAGAAACTTTCTAATAAATACCTAGGCTTATTTAGGATCTAATACGTAATTAATAGGGGATAAGCATATAAGCTATAGATAGATAAAAACTACTGAATTCACAATATCTTCACGCTTATGCAATTAGAGCCTTTTTTTAGCTCAGCCGTCTTACCACGAGAAATTCCAATTGATAATAACAATAACATCTATATAGTAGACCACATTATCACCTATAGGGGTCCTAGATGAAACTGTTGGTACCTCATCAAATAGAAGGGCTATAGCAAACTAGATAAATCATAGGAACTGCAATATAATATATCCATAGATTTATAAAACGACTACAAAGCCTAAGTGCAGGCAGAAACATCACGATCCTTATATACTTCAATGGGTAACTAGTAGTTAGTTAGAAATAGGGCACGCTAGCTGGGTATTTCAAATTCACTAGCCTTAATGCCCCTAACGATGTCACGAGCCTGGATGAGATCGTAGGGAAAAGGACTCATCGGACTACCCTATAGGAGTCTATAGAAGGAGGATACCGGGTAGCGCCTCGGATAACAGGCTATGCTAGGAGCCTATAGAAGGGGAATATTAGTAGCGCCCCGGGTAACGGGCTATCCTAGGGAAGTCTATAGATAGGGGGCACTAGGTAGCTCCCTAGATAAGTCCTCTAGCCCTCACGCACCCTTATATAGTAGACTAGAGGGTTAGAGAAGAATAAATGTTACGACTTTGCACCTATATATACTAACTCTTTCACTCTGCACCGAACCCGTTTGTGACAAACGAGGCGAGAAGAGACAAAATGCCCAAAGGCAACCAAACACATGCCCAAAGGCAACTACACACTACCTAGAGATTATTAGCAGCCTACTAGGGGCGCTCCTAAAATATTTTAAATCCCCTAGGTACTAGCGCCTATTTCTTTAGAGCTATTATCCTTATTATTAGAGTTAGTAGTAATAACCTCGTAGTTCTAAAAAATATTAGAAATATTAACTAGATAAGTATTAGTAAGGTACTAGCAGGGCTTGCATAGATTTATGACTTTATTATAGGAGTCTAATAACTCCTAGGCGCGCGTAGCCTAGGACTCCTATGCCTTAGTCTACCTTTTAGTTAACCGCTCTATCTTAGCATAGTAGTAGCAGAGCTCCTTATACTACTTATATAGTAGTTTAATCTGCTTCTTAGCCTCTTTAGAGAGGTGCTACTAATAAGTAGTAGCCTCTTCTAAAGTAGCTACCTAGTAGTCCTCTATCTCTATAGAGATTTTAGCCTCCTCTGCCTTATGCTTTTTAGGCGTGATATTAGCATTATTCGTTTTAGCCTAAAGAGCCTTCTTAACTATAAGCTAAGTAGCGAGGATCTCCTCCTAAGTATAATTAGAAACTAGTAATAAAGCACTAGAGGAGTACTAGAGAGGCAGTAGATAACCTACCTTATTCTTAGCATACTACGCGTAAATATCAGGCTTAGAGGTGCCCTTATCTATTAGCTGCTTAAGCTTATTAGCAGCGCCTATTATATAATAGGTAAGCTATAGAGAGTTAGCAGCTAAGAACTAGAAAATAATATATAAAACCTATATTAATACAGGCCTTTCTATTACCTATTTTAGCGTAATGCTTATATTTAGTTAAGATATCTAAAAGAGTATATAAATTAGTAATAAATTTTAAAGCTAAAGCTAGTAAAGCATTAGATAAGCACTAGTTAAGGACTAGGTGCTTATTATCGCTCTTAAAGTAGATAATTAAGCTCCCGAGAAGCTTAATTTCAGGGATATCCTCCTTAGGCGGCTTCTACTTCACCTACGCTAGAAGGTAGCAGCAGTAGGAGCATGCCTAGAGCTTACCTGCTATAGGGATATAGGAGGCGTTTAGCATACTAGCGGGGAAGGGAGCGGCATTAGCAGCAGAAGATATAATAATAGATTCGTTATATAATAATTAAGATGAAATTAGTAGTAGGGGAGCGAGAGACTAATAGCGACTTATTAGTATTATGAATCTGAAGAAGTAAGAGGGAGGATTTTAGGTAGCGCGAAATTTCAAATAATATTTATACTTTTTAACTCGACGCTAAAGTTAGCTTTTTGCGTAGCTAAAAGGAAGATAATCCCTAGATTATTATATTATTTGACTTTATTTAACCCTCCTATATATAGGGAGGCATTAGATAACTTCTAGATAACTACTAGCAACCCCCTATACTATAATAACGAACTCTTTTACCCCTAGAGGGAGAATATCTTTATTACCCCTATAAAGATATAAAAAATATAATAATAAGCAGAAAATATAATAAGTTAGAGGGAGAATTTAAAGTAATAAAAACGAGACTGAATAATAATATATTTTAGCGCAACCCTGTAAAGGAAGGAATAACCCTCGCGAGGGAATTTAGCTATAGGTATCTAGATAACTACTAGGTAGTACTAGACCTTTTATATAGAGAGCTATAAGAGTAGCTAGGGTAGAGGATAGGTGCCTTACTACTAGCTAACTACTCCTCTGAGCTTCTCTAAGCTATAAAGTCCCTTAATACCTAGGTATAGAGCTATAAGAGTAGCTAGAGTAGAGGATAAGGTGCCCTACTACTAGCTAACTACTCCTCTAAGCTACCTAGCTATCTAAGGAAACGTTATATAGCTAGAACTAGGGATGCTAAATTCTAGACCTATAGGAACTAGGAACTAAGAAGGTATATAGGGAGGCTTATAGGTAGGCACTGCACTAGGTACCCTCTGGATAACTACTAAATAGCCTAGTCTGATGATAGACTAGTTTAGAGAGGGGGAATCGTGTCATAAGCTAGGATAAGATCGCAGGGAAAAGGACTTATTAGATTACCCTATAGAAGTCTATGGAAGGGGAACACCAGGTAGCCTGTCACGAGCCTGGATGAGATCATAGGGGAAAGGACTTACCGGACTTACCGGACTACCCTATAGGGGTCCGTAGAAGGAGGATACTAGGTGGCGTCTCGGATAATAGGCTATGCTAGGAGTCCGTAGAAGGGGAATACTAGTAGCGCCCCGGGTAACGGGCTATCCTAGGGAAGTCCGTAGGTAGGGGGCACCGGGTAGCTCCCTATATAAGTCCTCTAATCCTCACGCACCTTTATATAGTAGACTAGAGGGTTAGAGAAGAATAAATGTTATAACTTTATACCTATCTATACTAACTCTTTCACTCTATACTATATTACCTTTATAATACGTTCTTCTCTCTTACCTATGCTAATAGGGGTGCAAACTATTAGAGCAGTGCTATATATAATAACGATACCTACCCGCAGGTCTACTAGGGAGGCAAGATCCCCCGCTAGATAGGAGCTACTAAATAGCTAAACTTAAGATAAGATACCTATCGATCGGAACGACGAAGAGAGTACTAGTAAGGAACTAGTTAATTAATTAATAGAGGCTAAATTAGATCGTCTTATCGAGGAGGAAGAAAAGAAGAGTCGACTAAAGCATAAATAAGAATATCTTAAGGCCTTAAGAGCTAGCTAACTATTAATCCTAATGGATAACCCTACTACCTACTAGGTAGTTATTAGTAGCAACCCCGAGGCGAAGAAGCACTAGTTAGAACTTTAGGGGAAGCACCTCCCGATGCTTAGATATAAAGGGGGCACCTAGACCGACTATAACTAATTTATATTCAACCTCAACGCGCGATTCGAAATAAATGAAATTACCTCAGACCTTGAGAAGGTGCTATATACTACTAGGTACCTAGAAGGATTAGTAGCAAAGCAATAGACCTTATACCTTTCTATTAGATATAATAATAAGGCGAAGAATATTACTTAGATATCGATAGAGGACTAGTTAACTAATAGCATAGCTAATAAGGGGTCCAGGATCCTTAGCATATAAACTTAGCTTAAATAGGCCTACTAGTAACTAGGATAGTTATACCAGAACTTTATTAATTACTACGAAGGGATTAAAGCGGAGAGCCCCTACTAATAACCAGAGGAGATCCGGGTAGCTAACGTAGTAGCTAGGTTAGACCCTAAGCTCTAATACTATATTATAGCAAACGGATTACTAAAAACGCGGCTCGAACTTAACGCGAGGGCTAGGAATGCCGAACTTATAATTAATATATAAGCATATAGGCTACTAGTAAGGGACTAGGGGACTAACTACAAGGGATAATAACTAGAGGGCTAAGCTACTAATCCAGAGGAACGGACCGAGACCATAAGGGGGGACCGCAGCTATACTAATACCTACCAGGAGCCTACTAAGGACTTGTTATAGGATACTAAGAGGGAAACTATCTATTATAGTTATAATAGGAAAGGCTATATCTTACTAAGGTGCCTATACTATAAGAAATGTAGCTATACCCGCTATAAAAGCAAACTATGCCCTAGCGAATGACTAGAGGAGAACCGGGTAACTATATAGATAGTTTAGTAGGATAGCGACTAGCTACGTCGCTTCGAAATAATAATACAGGTCCGGGTTGCAGGTAGCTAGAAGACTAGTACTACGCTTATTAATTATAGAGCTAATGAGAATATTATAAACTAGAGGGTTATAACTAATACCTAACTAGAAGCTAATAACTTAGAACCTATAAGGGGAATATAGGCATCCAAGGGACCTAACTATAGCATACGGAAGTTAGTCACCCGAATAACTAATAGTATAGGCATCTAGCGGACGGTTTCGCATAACTTCAGGATTAGTAATAGTAATAGCTACAACGCTATCCTAGGGATCCCTTAGTATATATCGGAGTGCCCTAATATTAATTAGAGGGAGTTAAGCTAGACCTTTCCCCTATGCGAGAAGAGCATTCGCCCTATTATAACTAGAAAAGAGCTTAGGTGCGTTAAAAATAAAGCAAGAGTAGTATTTATAGGGGTACTATAGATTAACTAGATATTAACTACTACTTACTAGGAGCCTAAGGATACTAAACTAAAGATCCTACTAGAGTACTAGGATTTTAAAAAGGTATTTAATATTAACCTAGTAGGAACTACACCGGAGTTTAGAACTACTAGGAGCTACCCTATTAACCTAGAGCCTAGGACCGAGCCCCTATTTAAACCGATCTACCTACTAGCTGAGAAGGAGTTAGAGGAATTAAGGGATTATATTTATAAGGCCCTATAAAAGGGATAGATTCGCCTATTAATAAGTCTAGCAAGGGCGCTAATCCTATTTATCCTAAAGAAGGGGGGCAAGTTAAGGTTATATATAGACTACTAGGGACTTAACTAGGTAATTACTAAGAACTACACCCCTCTCCCCCTAATTAATAAAATCCTCGATTAGCTTTCCTAAGCGAAGTACTTTACTAAGCTCGACCTCAAAGACGCCTACTACTAGGTAAGGATCTGAGAGGGAGATAAGTAGAAGATGGCATTCTGCATACGATATAGTTACTACGAATATTATATTATGCTATTTAGGCTTATTAACGCACCCGCTACCTTCTAGACGTTTATCAACGAGTTACTTATAGGCCTAGTTAATATTATTTATATTATATATTTAGATAATATTTTGATATTTACTAATAATATAGACTCCTATATAGATATAGTGAGATAGGTACTCACCCGGTTAGGAGCTAATAGGCTCTATACGAACCCCGATAAGTGCGAATTCCATAAGGAATAGATTAACTTTCTTAGGTTCGTAGTTTCACTAGATAGCATTACTATAGAACAGGAGAGGGTCCAGGCAATTGCTAAGTAGCTAGTACCCACTACGATACGATAGATTTAGTAATTTCTAGGATTTATAGGGTTTTATAGGAGGTTTATTAAGAATTACTCCAAAATCTATAGTCCGCTTACTAACTGACTTACTAATATAGCTAAAGGATAACTAGTTATAACTAGTAAGGCACTAGTTGCCTTCTATTAGCTCCGCGCTTTATTTATAGAGGCACCTATTTTGCAATACTTCAATCCTACGCTCCTAATTCGCATTAAAACCAATATATTAGACTTCGCAATAGGGGCGATATTAAGCTAGCTAGAGGGCGATATATAGAGACTAGTAGCATTTATATCTCAGAAGCTTAAGGGCGCGCAACTGCGATATAGCACGCTAGAAGTAGAGCTACTAGCTATTAGGGAGGCAGCAGTAAGGTAGTAGCACTATCTGCTTTACTCTCAGCACTGCATTCAGTTTATTACTAACTACTTAGGTCACTAGTACCTCGCTAATAAGAAGACGCTTAATAGCTATTAGGCATAGCTACTATAGGACCTATCGATATTTAACTTCGAAATCGAGTACTAGCTAGGTCGCTATAACCTAGCTAATAGCCTCTCACGAAGACCTGATTATACCCCTGAGGATATAGAGATCGAGGAAGCTAGAGATTCGCTCCTATAGGACTTTCTATAACGGTTTAACTAACCTACTATCCAGAGGGTAGGTACTAGGTAATAATAAGGCGCTTAATTATTAAATACCTTCCCTAAATAACTTATACCCTCGCTTTAGGACTAAGTTAAGAAAGCCTAATAGAAAGACCCCTTTTATATTAATAAGGAGTAGGAATAATGAGGGATAAGGTAGTCACTAGATAATACTAGTATTCTATAATACTATAAGGGCCTATATATTCCTAATAACTACCTGCTTCGGAAAGAAGTCCTTAGAGCATTCTATAACGAACTATCTAGAGGTCACTAGGGGGTTACTAAGATACTAAAGAGGATTAGGAAGTCGTTTTTCTAGAATTTATAGAAGAGCGATATAAAGGAATATATCAAGATATATGCAATATATTAGCATACGAAACCGAGATACTACCTCCTATATAGCAAACTTATACCCCTACTAGTACCTACCCGACCCTTCTAATAAATATCGATCGACTTTATCACTAAATTGCTGCTATCCCTTATAGTAGGGAATAAGCCTTATGATAGTATTCTCGTTATTATTAACCGATTTACGAAATACTCCCTATATATCCTTACTAGGGAGTTACTTATAGCTAATAGGTTAGCTATACTACTTACTAAATATATTTTCCTCATATTCGGGCTCCTAGAAGCTATTATATCTAACCGAGGATCGCTATTTACTAGCAATTTTTAGGCTAAAGTATGCTACTTACTAGTTATCAGGAGGAAACTTAGTACCGCCTTTCACCCCTAGACTAATAGCTAAATAGAACGCTAAAATCAGAGCATTGAGCACTTTTTGCGAGCTTTCTATAATATCAACTAGGATAATTAGGCAACATAGCTCGACCTAGCTCAATTTATTTATAATAACTCCTATTATAAAGCTACTAAGACACTACCCGCTGAACTACTAATAGGATATTCTCTGCGCGGACCTAATAATATCGAACCCTAATAAAAAATCTCAATAGTCCTAGCAGCAAACGACAGGGTTCTAGGTCTACTTACCTAGAAGTTAGCTATTACTAACCTACTTCATAAATATAATAAAAAATATAGCAAGTTCTATAATCAGAGGAGGACCCCTATTATTTTCGCTATAAGAGACCTTATATTACTTTTAACTAAAAATATTAAGCAAAAGCAGCCTTCTCGAAAACTTTCCGATAAATACCTAGGCCTATTCAGAATCTAATAGGTGATTAACAGGGGACGAGCATATAAGCTATAAATAGATAAAAACTACTGAATTCACAATGTTTTCACGCCTATATAACTAGAACCTTTTTTTAGCTTAGCCGTCCTACTACGAGAAATCCCAATTAATAATAACAATAATAACATCTATATAGTAGACTATATCATTACCCATAGGGGCCCTAGATAGAACTATTCATACCTCATCAAATAGAAGGGCTATAGTGAACTAGATAATTCATAGGAACCGCAACGTAATATATCTATCGATTTATAAAACGACTACGAAGCTAAATTATAGATAGAAATATCACGATCCCTATACGATTCAATAGGTAACTAGTAGGTAGTTAGAAATAAGGTATGCTAGCTGGGTATTTCAATTCACTAGCCCGAAGGCCCCCTAAACGAGGCAAAAAACGAAAATTATACCTAAAGGCTATAATAAGACGGAAAAAACGAAAACAAGGCCCGGAGGTAACTATATATACCTAGAGCTTATTAGTAGCCTACTAGGGGCGCTCCTGAAATTTTAAATCCCCTAGGCGCTAGCGCCTATCTTATTAGAGCTATTATCCTCGCTACTAGAGTTAGTAGCAATAACCTCGTAATTCTGAAAATATTAGAAATCAACTAGGTAAGCACTAGGAAGGTATTAGCAGGGCTTATAGGGACTTATGACTTTATTATAGGAGTCGATCGACTCCTAGGCGCGCATAGCCTATAACTCCTACGCCTCCGCCTAACGCTTAGCAAACTGCTCTATTTTAGAATAGTAATAGCAAAGCTCCTTATATTACTTATATAGCAACTTAGTCTATCTCTCCGCCTCCTTAGAGAGGTGCTGCTAGTAAGTAGTAGCCTCCTTTAAGGCAGCTACCTAGTAGTCCTCTATTTCTATAGAGATTTTAGCCTCCTCCGCCTTATGCTTCTCAGGTGTAATATTAGTATTATTCTTTTTAGCCTAAAGGGCCTTCTCTACTATAAGCTAGGTAGCGAGGATCTCCTCCTAAGTATAATTAGATACTAGAGAGGTACTAGGGAGGCACTAGATAACCTACCTTATTCTTAGCGTACTAGGCCCGAATATCAGGCTCGGAACTACCCTTATCTATAAGGCGCTTTAGCTTATTAGTAGCACCTATTATATAACGGGTAGGCTATAGAGAGTTAGCAGCTAAGGACTAGAAAATAATATATAAAACTTATATTAATATAAGCCTTTCTAGTACCTATTTTAGCATAATACTTGCATTTAGTCGAGGTATCTAAAATCATATAAATTAGTAACGAATTCTAAAGCAAAACTAGCAAAATATTAGATAAGTACTAGCTAGGGAATAGATACTTACTATTGCTCTCGAAATAGATTATTAGGCTTACGAAGAGCTTAATCTCGGGGATATCCTCCTTAGGGGGCTCCTACTTCGCCTACACCAGGAGATAGCGATAGCAGGAGCACCCCTGGAGCTCACCCGTTATTAGGATATAAGAAGCATCTAGCGTACTAGCAGGAAAGGGAGCAGCATCGTTAGCAGTAGAAGATATAATAATAGATTTATTATATAATAATTAAGATAGAGTTAATAATAAGGAAGCAGGAGGCTAATAATAAGTTACTAGTAGTAGTATTAGTATTATAAATCTAAAGAAGTAAGAGGAAGGATTTTAGTAGGGCGAAATTTCAATCGATATTTATACTTTTCGACTCGATGCTAAAGTTAGCTTTCTATATAGCTAAAAGGAGGATAATCCCTAGATTATTATATTATTCGCCTTTATTCAACCCTACTATGCATAGGAAGGCACTAGATAACTACTAGGTAATAACTAGCAAACCCCTATATAATAATAACGAACGCTTTCACCCCTAGAGGGAGAATATCTTTATTACCCCTATAAAGCTACTAAAAATATAATAACGAGCAGAAAATATAATAATTCAGAAGGCGAATTCAAAGTAATAAAAACAACCCCGAATAATAATATATTTTAGCGCAATCTAGCGAAAGAAGGAATAACCCTCGCAAGGGAGTTTAGCTATAAGCATCCGGATAACTACTAGATAGCCCTAGACCTTTTAGATAGAGAGCTATAAGAGTAGCTAGGGTAGGGGATAGGTGCCTTACTACTAGCTAACTACTCCTCTAAGCGCTTCTAATTACTTTTCTTTTTATATAGAAAGCTATAAGAGTAGCTAGGATAGAGGATAAGTATCTTACTACTAGCTAACTACTCCTCTAAGCTTCTCTAAACTATTTATGCGGAAAGCTATAAGAGTAGCTAGGGTAGAGGATAGATATCTTACTACTAGCTAACTGCTCCTCTAAGCTTCTATATCTATAAAGTCCCTTAATACCTAGGTATAGAGCTATAAGAGTAGCTAAGGTAGAGGATAATATACCCTACTATTAGCTAACTACTCCTCTAAGCTACCTAGCTATTTAAGGAAGAGTTATATAGCTAGACCTAGGGATATTAAATTCTAGACCTATAGGAATTATAAACTAGAAGGCTTATAGGAAGCAACTAGGTAGGTATTAGATACCCTCTAGATAACTATAGAGTAGCCTAGTCTAAGGATAGACTAGTTTAGAGAGGGGGGATCGTGTTATAAGCCTGGATGAGATTATAGGGGAAAGGACTTACTAGACTTACTAAACTACCCTATAGGGGTCTATAGAAGGAGGATACCAGGTAGCGTCTCGGATAACGGGCTATACTAGGAGTCTATAGAAGGGGAATACTAGTAGCGCCCTAGGTAATAGGCTATCCTAGGGAAGTCTATAGGTAGGGGGCACTAAGTAGCTCCTTATATAAGTCCTCTAATCCTTATGCACCTTTATATAGTAGACTAGAGGGTTAGAGAAGAATAAACGTTACGACTTTGCACCTATCTATACTAACTCTTTCACTCTGCACCGTATTACCTTTGTGACATAGCCCTCAGGTAATAGGCTATCCAGGGGAAGCCTATAGAAGGGGGGTATTAGGTAGCTCCCTAGATAAGTCCTCTAGCCCTCATATACCCTCACGCAGTAGATTAGAGGGCTAGAGAAGAATAAATGTTCAACTTTGCACCTATCTACACTAACTCTCTCACTCTGCACCATACCCTTTTGTGACACTGCACTAAGCAGCACTCGATAGAGCCGGCTCTTTTACAAGTTCGCTTTCCTTTATCTTGTTTTTCTTGGTAGTGAAAGAAACCCGTGGATCGCATTCTGCATCATAATCAAACGGTTCCGGCTCTGCATCCTAATCAAACGGTTCCGGCTCTGCATCCTCTACCCTAGAGTTGTTGTTGCTACAGCAGTGAACATAACACGTTTCGCAATTAAATCCAAAGTCATCGCACCCAGTCTAAAATCGTTAGTTCAGGTTCAGTCATTAATATACTATGAGGAAAGTCAGATTTCCCGAAGACTTCTATGACCTACACAATATGCGGGTTTACAGATAGGCCCAGCATGGCTATATTTACTACAAAATTCGACAGGGTTTGGAAGACTTTCGCATTGGGAGTCGCTCAAACTAGCGCCGTGCTTGTCTATATTAGTAAAATAATAGTAACTGATTCTTAGTTTGGTCTTACCTCCGGATTAGTAACTGTTAGCACAGTATCGCACCATGCTAGACATTGAGTAGCAAATAGAAGAATTATGAACCTCATTGTGGCATATAGTAATAAATAACTAATGCGAATTGTATAAGGAAGAAGATTTATAAATAATAAAGATTTCAGCGTTGATTATAGGGAATAGGCGACATCCAATATATATGTATTGAATTCGCTAGCTATTCAGGTATATAGTTATATCTTATCTAAGAATACGAAGAGGTATTTAATAAAAGTTCTAAAGCAGTCCGTAGCATCCGACCTTTTTATTTAGCTTTCCTAATACGAGGTTTATGCTTTATGTTCAGAAGGTTCAACCTACTATAATAAGGTTTTAAGTAGATTGATTTTCCCTAAGCACTGCTTTAATAACTCTCAATCTGCTCTCAATATAACCTCGGATTTAGATATATTTTTTGCGAACGCGGAAGAGTACGGAGGTAGCGGTCAAAAGTATTCACACATCAGGGGTCCCCTGCCAACGTGCGATTTTCGAGGGTTTTCGTGGTTTTGACTGTAGACGATCTTTTGCCCGATTCGGCGCTAACTTCGGTTAGTTAAAACGAGGATACCCTAACCAAAAATTAGCCCACACCATCATTTTTAACCATACTATCGTTTGTGACCATACCTGAAAAAGAACGCTACTAATGCCACGATGCCGGTTATGAAGAAGGAATGGGATATCAGCGTGCGGATAGGGATCCTTACCCTATGGGGGTCGGGCTCAGCGACTATTGCCGAGATATGCAGGGACTTCGAGATATCCCGATACACGTTCAACTCGATACGGCAAAAAGCTATTAATCGAGGATGGGTTCCGGGAGAAGCCGTCCTCGAGGCATACGTCGCTAACTCTCCTCGATATGGGCGCCCTCTGAAAATCGTGGAAGACCTGGAGGTACAAATTATCAATATTCTGACCAAAAACTCATCGACAAGGCTATACTTAACGTAGCAGTTAGCTAACACGATCCGCCACACGTTTATTGAAGAAAATATAATTATTTCAAGGTCGACTATATATCAGTATCTGAAGAGCAAAAGATTTCGCAGCGTTAAACTGACGACTGAGCCGGGCCTTAATAACGAACAAAAGAGATAACGCCTTCGATAGGCCCTCCGCTATAGCTCTTGGACGATAGAAGACTAGAAGAGGGTTATATGGAGCGATGAGATAGCTATGGTATTAGGGCAGGTCCGTGGGAAGCAGAGGGTATGGCAGAGGCCTAACGAGTCGTTTGTTGCCCACTGCGTACGGCGCCGGTAGAAGGGTAAACACGAATTGATATTTTGGGCTTGCTTTTGCTAGCGTAAGGTCGGACTATGTTACGTTTAGCCCCCAGAGACCAAAGCGAGAAAAGAGAGGTACTAGTATTGGATAGATCGACGTAACGAACACCACGGGGCAGCAGATCGAGAAAAATAGGAAGCCGTAGAGGCTGTGAGAGTATCGCGCTTGAAAAGGAAGCTATCGAGGCCTAAGCAGTGGAAATATATAGCGGAGACGGGTGCTATAGTACGAGGCTTAAAAAAAGGTGGTATTGACTAGTGTCGGTATCAGCATGAAGTTCTGAAGCCTCTTTTTATTACTTTTATAAAGCAACGGCAACGTACCTGCCCACGAGGGGTCAAAATAATAGGCCAAGAAGATAACGCTGCCCCTCACGCCTAGCACTGGAATCGATAGCTCTGGGCAGCGTCGGGTATAGAGTTATTAGCGTGGCTAGCCAACTCTCCGGATCTCTCAGCAATCGAGCCGCCGTGGGCGTATCTCAAGCGTGAAAAGTGCCTCGCAGGCATCACAAGCCGCGCGAGGCTGAGCCGTATTTAGAAAGAAAGATAGAAGAATTTCCCTCTGAAAAAGCTATAGCACTTCGTGGAGCATATCCAACGAAATATCCAGTGGGTAATCAGGCTGAAGGGGGGCAACGAATATAGAGAGGGAGCGCTACCATGTCACAAAGGGGGTATAGTGCAGAGTGAAAGAGTTAGTATACTTAGGTATAAAGTTATAATATTTATTCTTCTCTAGCCCTCTAGTCTATTATATAAAGGTATATAAGGGCTAGAGGACTTATCTAGGGAGCTACTTAATACCCCCTATCTATAGACTTCCCTAGGATAGCCTATTACCTAGGGTACTATTAGTATTCCCTTTTTATAAACTCCTAGCATAGCTTGTTATCCGAGGTGCTACCTGGTATCCCCCTTCTACGGACTCCTATAGGGTAGTCCGATAAGTCCTTTTCTATATAATCTCATCCTAGCTCGTGACACGATCCGCCCCCTCTAAACTAGTCTATCCTCAGACTAGGCTACTCTATAGTTATCTAGAGGGTACCTAGTACCTACCTAGTTCTTCCTATAAGCCTCCCTAGTTCCTAGTTCCTATAGGTCTAGAATTTAATATCCCTAGGTCTAGCTATATAACTCTTCCTTAAATAGCTAGGTAGCTCAGAGGAGTAGTTAGCTAGTAGTAAGGCACCCGGTCCTCTACCCTAGCTACTCTTATAGCTCTATACCTAGGTATTAAGGGACTATACTTAGAGAAGCTCAGAGGAGCAGGTAGCTAGTAGTAAGGTACCTATCCTCTACCCTAGCTACTCTTATAGCTCTCTATATAAATGCTTAGAGGTATAAAGGGACTTTAGAACTCAGAGGAGCTCAGAGGAGCAGTTAGCTAGTAGTAGGGTATCTATCCTCTACCCTAGCAACTCTTATAGCTCTCTATCTGCTACCTAGTAATTATCCGGATACCTATAGCTAAACTCCCTCGCGAGGGTTATTCCTTTCTTTATAGGGTTATACTAAAACGTATTATTATTCGGGCTCGTTTTTATTGCTTTGAATTCGCCCTCTGAATTATTGTATTTTCTAGTTATTATTATTTTTAGTAGCTTTATAGGGGTAATAAAGACATTCTCCCTCCAGGGGTGAAAGCATTCGTTATTATTATACGGGGGTTGGCTGGTAGTTATCCCGTGGCTACCTAATGCCTCCCTGTTTATAGTAGGGTTAAATAAAGGCGAATAACACAATAATCTGGGGATTATCTTCGTTTTAGCTACGCAAAAAGCTGACTTTAGCGTCGAGTCGAAAAGTCCCTATAAGCCCTGCTAGTACCTCCCCGGTGCTTATCTAGTATTTCTAATATTTTTTTTTTTTAGAACTATGAGGCTATTGCTACTAAATCCGGTAGCAAGGATAATAGCTTTGAGGAGATAGGCGGTAGTACTTAGGGGATTTAAAATTTCTTAGGAGCGCCTCTAGTAAGCTGCTAATAAGCTCTTAGTAGTTTTTAGTTACCTTTGGGCATATATCTGGTTACCTTCGGGCGTTTTCTCGTTTTTTATCGCATCGTTAGGGCCTTCAGGCTAGTGAATTCAAATACCCGGCCGGCGTGCCCTGTTTCTAACCACCCACTAGTTACCCGTTGAATCGTATAGGGATCGTGATGTTGATGCCTATAATTAGGCTTCGTAGTCGTTTCGTAAATCGATAGATACGTTATATTGCAGTTCGGTTCCGTCTAGGGCCCCTATAGGTGACGATGTGGTCCACTATGTAGATGTTGTTGCATAGGTGCGAAAACATTGTGAATTCGGTAGTTTTTGTCGATCTGGAGCTCATCCGCTTATCCCCCGTTAATCACCCGTTAGATCCTAAATAGGCAGCGAAAATAATTGGATTTAGTAGTTTGTCGATCTGAAGCTTATCCGCTCGTCCCTTATGAATTCGTACTTATCAGTATTCGCATAGAGGCTATTGGCTTCTAACCGGGTGAGTACCTATCTCACTACCTCTATATAGGAGTCCATATCGTTAGCAAATATCCAGAGTACCTAAGTATCGGGAGGTGCTTCCCCCAAAGTTCCAACTAGTGCTTCTTCGCCTCGGGGTTGCTGCTAATCACTACCTAGTAGGTAGTGGGGTTATCCGTTAGGATTAATAGTCGGCCGGCTCTTAAGGCCTCAAGATGTTCAATGCTCTCTTCGTCGTTCCGATCGATAGGTGTATAGCACTGCTCTAACGGTCTGCACCCCTATTAGCATAGGTAAGAGAGAAGAACGTGTCACAAACGGGGTATAGTGCAGAGTAAAAGAGTTAGTATAAATAGGTATAAAGTTATAAGATTTATTTTTCTCTAGCCCTCTAGTCTATTATATAAGGGTATATAAGAGCTAGAGGATATATCTAGGGAGCTACTTAATACCCCCTATCTATAGACTTCCCTAGGATAGCCCGTTACCTAGGGCGCTATTAGTATTCCCCTTCTATAGACTCCTAGTATAGCTTATTATCCGAGGCGCTACCTAGTATCCCCCTTCTATAGACTCCTATAGGGTAGTCCGATAAGTCCTTTTCCCTACGATTTCATCCTGGCTCGTGATATACCACCACTGCTGATAGGCGACGAGGAGAAGAAATTGAGGGAAGAAATCGCAACCTTCCTAGCAGCAGAAGAGGAGGAACAGTTAGTTACTATTAACGCTAGCGACCCGTGGCAGGAGGTTATTGATAGGCTTGATGATATTGACTTGGATCGAGAAGACGGCGCGGGGCGGCGCCGCCGCGCCGTGGAGGCAGAATGGTCCGAAATTGACGATAATAGCGATTTTAAATGGGAAAATTCCGATTCTGAGTAAAAGAGGGTAGAAGAGTTCGAATATAACGTCAAATTGACGATATATTGATGCGCTAGGTAGTTGTAGTAATATAGCAAAAATTTGGCGTTTTTTTGCGATAGTGGGGTGATAAATTCGACTGCGTACGTCGAGGTAGGGTGGAGGGGTAGTTGGAGGCGCTGGGGGCTAGCGCCGAGGTTTAGCCGGCCTCTGGTTGGCCGCACTGTGATTAAAAGTGGGTATGTGTGAATACTTTTGACCGCTACCTCCGTAGAAGGCAGCAGTAGCTTTCCGGGTATCTAAAAAGTATATTATGCATAGTAGAGCATATGATATGGGTTAAACTGGAATGAGAAAGTATAATTACCCCCATATGACTGAATATAGGTAGCAAAAAGGCACTAGAAGATAGAGTTAGAAAATCGATTTATCTCAATATATATTATCCTATAGAAGCGATTAATATATAAACTCAGATTTAAACTTTTTAGACTATGCTTGCCCGTTATAAATTCTTTGAGATAACAAGGATCCTCTATATAGTTAGGGGTTAGAAACTAGGGTCAAGCGTGTTAGATTGAGGACCTCGGAATATAAGTCGGAGTCGGGCTAAATATCCGCCTAACTTAGCGCGTAGTATATACTGCCCTAGCTATCCTAATTTATGCCAGGGCTCGTATAGTACGCTGGGAGTTTAGAGTATACGTCATATTAAATCGACCCCTCGGCGTGCATGGTGGGGCGTAGTATGCACGCAAAAGCAGTAGTAAATTCTAGCTAAATCGGGCAATATCTATATTATCTAGTTTGAGGGATAAATTCCGCTAGGATCTATATATTTAAAAGATTATATGTAAATATAGTTATTTTACCCTGTGCCGACTTAGAACGAGGAAGTGCAGGTAAACGTTGGTTTTAAAGTAACCCCTATAAGGGTTACTGAGGGCTTTGTTGAGTGAATAAGAGTAATAGTAAAGTAAGGGGCCATATAGATAAAATAGATTGTATTGTTATTGTAGTTGTTGTATTGTGTTGACTGATGATGATGATAATGATGTGATGATGATATCTAAGGTCTATCTCTCTAGGTAGGGAAAAGTGACTATGTATATAGTCATGAGGTATGTAACTAACCTATAATAGGCTTAGTTAACTATTTATAATAACCTTTACTAGCTTATTGCCTAGTTACTATTATAGTTTAGTTACTATGCTAGCTAAGGTACTAGTAGGCTTAACCTTTACTAAGTAAGCTTAACCTTTACTAGCCTAAAGGTAATATATCGGCAGTTACCTATCAACTGTTATTTGAATCTTCAGTTGAGAAACCTCTTTTATATGTAATTATTAGACGTATAGTCTAAGTCACCCCCTTAAGTTATATATATATATATATATGTAACTTAGAAGTAAAACCAATAAAATAGGAAAAAAAATTTATATAGTATAGTATAGTAAAACCTATAAAATAGGGAAAAAAATATATATAGTATAGTTATAGTTATAGATTAAAAAACTCTTATAAAGAGAAAAATTATAAGGGAAACCTAATATATTATTGTCTTAACTTCCTTAGGATTAAGCGTTCTTATATTATTGTTGTTATTATTTTTACTAGGTAAAAACCCTTTATTATATAGTTGTATAGTCTCTATAAAGTATTTATATACCTCTTTATTTACTGGTTTAGTAAGAATATCAGCGAGATTATATTTAGTATATATATGGTATAAAGTAAGCTTTTCTTCTGCTATAGCTTGACGTGAAAAATGGTATTTAATATCAATATGCTTAGCTCTTTTATGTAATTCTGGATTTTCAGCAACCCTTTGAGCAGCTTCATTATCTATCAGAATAATAGGTTTATTAAGGCTTTTAAGACCTAAATTAATTATAATATAGTTTATAGAGCTATATAGATATAAAGCTTCTTTAGCAGCTTCACATAAAGCCATATATTCAGCTTCACATATACTTAAAGCTACTGTTTTTTGTTTAATACTATTCCAGCTTATTATATTATATAGACCAAAAGTGAATATATATGTAGATATAGACGTTCTATCATATAGATCTCCAGCCTAATTAGAGTCTGAAAAACCTATTAGATTTAAGTCTATATTGCAGTTATATATAATTCCTTTATAAGGATATTTCTTTAAATACCCCCAAATTCTATTAAGAGCAATAAAATGTTCTTTAGAGGGATTACTCATATAACGAGCATACTGGTTAACTGCATATGTTATATCAGGCCTTGTTTTAAGGCTTAAGTAATTTAAGGAGCTCTTTATTATATTTATTTAAGAGTTTATTTATATATTGAGACTGATGTCTATTTATAAGTTTATTTGTTCTGTCTATAGATATCTCGTTCCCTAGAAACGTTATAGGATTACCTATATCCTTTATTTTTAATTCTTATGATATAGAATTATAAAAGAGAGTTATATACTCTTCTTTAGGCGAAGTAACTATAAAATCGTCCACGTGACATATTACTATAGCCTTTATTTTATTATTATTAGCAATAAAAATACCCTCATCATAGGGGCTAGATTTAAAGCCTAGTTTATATAGAACTTTCTTAAGGAATTTATACCAGAGTCTAGGGCTCTGCTTTAGACTATATAAAGCCTTTTGCAATTTGCAATATTATTTAGTATTATTACTATTATTATTATTATATTCTAATTTATAGGTAGTTGGGTTATATATAAAACCTGTAGGTAGTATTACCCATAAGTCTCTATCTATAGGAGCATGACAAAAGGCGTTTTTAACGTCATATTGTCTAGTAAACCAGCCATATTTAACTGATATAATCAGTATAGCTCTATAATTTTCAGGTTTACAGGTAGTACTAAAGGTTTCAAGGTAATCTATACCTATATGTTGGTTAAAACCTTATACAACCCATCGGGCTTTATAGCGTATTATTTCTCCTTTATCGTTATATTTAGTTGTATAAACCCAACGACCTCCTAAGGCCTTTTTATCAGGTGGAATAAAGTTTGTTATTATCCAAGTCTTAGTTAACTCTAATTCTTTAATCTCTTCTATTATCGCTTGAATCCAATTATCCTTATTAGGACTTGTTATAGCCTTTTTATATATAGAAGGATCTAATAGAGTATTAATAGATAGAATATAGGAAGCTTTAGTTTTATTTTTATTTATAGCGGATATATTTGATAGAACTGGGCAGTCTTTTATAGTTATAAGAGCTCTTTCTTCATCTGCTACCTATTTATAAAGTTCTTGCTTCTCTTTAGGTATAGAGGGTAATTCTACTATTAGCTTAGTATTGTTATCATTAGTATTATTATTATTATTAGTATTATTATTATTATTATTAGTATTATTATTATTATTATTAGTATTATTATTATTATTATTAGTATTATTAGTATTATTATTATTATTATTAGTATTATTATTATTATTATTAGTATTATTATTATTATTATTATTATTAGTATTATTATTAGTATTATTATTATTATTATTATTAGTATTATTATTATTATTATTATTATTATTATTATTATTATTTTTATTATTATTATTATTATTATTATTATTACTTCTTTCGTTCAAGTCTTGTGGTCCGCTGTATATGTCACGTGTATTATATTTTATATTCTTAATATTAAGAGAGTTATATTTTATAGAGTCCTTTATAATAGTAGACTCTTTTTGTTTAGAAGTAATAAAAGTATTTTCTATTATTTTAATATCCCTTATCCAGAGAGGTTTTCTCTTCTGTAGATCAAAGACTTTATATATATTCTTATTATAGTTAATCATAACACCTTTATAAGCTCTAGTTGAAAGCTTTTTTATAGAGGGGTCTTTTTTCTTATAGTAGCAAATACTACGCCATGTAGCTTTATTAGCTATATCAGCTATATTAGGCTTTGTATTAAAAGCAACTTCAAAAGGTGTTTTATAGTCTAATGCTGAGTGTGGTGTTCTATTATATATATATACTGCTGCTAAAGCAGTTTCTCCCTATAAGTAGTATGGTAGATTAGACGTTATTAATAATGCTCTTATCTTATTTACTATAGTACGTATAATACGCTCTATAACACCATTAGGCTCATGTGTATAGGGTACCTCTATATTATGGTTAATACTTTTTATTAGGTACGTATGGTTTATTATTTTATCATTAAATTCAGAACCACCATCTGTATCGAATTCTTTTATATTATTTCGGTTTATATTAGCCTTATTGCAATATTCTAATACTGCTTGATTAACTTCACCTGCTTCCTTAGTCTTTAAAGGCTTTATATAAGCTAATCTAGACTTTCGTTCTTTAAATATTATAAATCATTGATTTTTATCGTAGGTTAAAGGCGTTATAGGACCGCAGAGGTCTGACGCAACTTTATAATATAGAGGATATTCTTTATTATAGTTATCAGCTCTTTTATTAGCTTTAGTTGTAAACTATGCTTTATTATAAATTTCATAGTTATTAAGATCAACCTCTCTATAGTTATCTTTATTTATATTATTTATTGTATTATTAAGTAGTTTATTTAAAGCTTGGTTACTTATATGACCTAGTCTTTTATGCTAGGTTAGAAACTCATTATCTTTTATTTCAGATTTATTATAGATCTTCTGATGTTTATATTGAGTCTTCTGTGATATAGTTATATGCTGACTACTTTGTAAAGCTTTAGGCTTAGAAGTAATAGTCCTTAAAGGTAATTGATATAGTTTAGACTTTATCACCCCCTTATAAAGAGTCCGATTATATTATAAACTATATAAGATTATAGTGTCTTCATAGAGTATTGAAGTAATCTTATATTGCTTGAGTCTTTTTTGACTAATTAAGTTAATACTAAGTTATAGCATATAATGATAGTCTTTCAAGATAAACACTTTATTATATAATAGGAACTGTATTGCAATATCACCTTTTAGATATGTATTAAGATGCTTTGCTTCTCCCTATCTAACCTTATATTTATATTCATAGAGTTTATAAATAGTGACTTATCTATTATTATATATACAGAAGCACTAGTATCCAAGTAGAAGTCAGATTTAGATTTATTTATATATCTAGTTTTCCTAATTGTATCTATAATTATATTACCTAGAAGGTTGCTATTAGTTATACTCTTATTATTTTTATGAGTTAGGGATAAACCTACGTTTTCCCATTCTACTCTTTCTTCCTCTTCTTCAGTAATAGGTTTCTTAGCTATTAAGGCTTTTTGAGCTTTATATAGAGCCTTCTTAGACTTATTAGGTTCAGACTTTATAATCTTTCCTTTATCTTTAAGTTTCCAATGAGAAGGAGCCTTATTAGGATTTAAGAAGAAATAGTCTTCAACCTTATAGTTCTTTAATTTATAGTGAGTGCAAAAGAGACCTTTAGTCCTTTTCCAAGGTTTCTTAGACTTATTAGTCTTATCCTTAGTATATAAGATAGTTGAAGAGACTTTTCTCTTTGCTTTATCAATAAGATTAGCAAAAAGACTTAATAGTAAAAGAGTCTAAGTCGTTTCTCAGAGCTTGAGTTATATTAGTTATAAAACCTTTATACTTATCATCCAGACTATTCAAAACCCAGGCTATTATAACTAGCTTATATAAAGCCATAGTCTTCAGGGCAAGAGTATCTATAAGCTCTTTAACTTTATTAAGATATTTCTCTATAGAAGGAAAGTCTTCTAGAGTTATATTCAAGAACTCTTTATAGGTTAAGTATTCTGAGGTAAAACCTATAGGCTCATAAAGATCCTTTAGTTTAACCCAAGCTATAACGCCTATAAGAGAGTCTTTTATAACTCTTAATAGTGAATCTTCATATAGAAGCTCTATATAAGATAAGACCTTAAGATCTGCTTCCTTTTAGGGTGCAGTTCTAGGCTCTTCTATTAAACTAGCTTTTATATCCTTACTAATAAGTAGAGCCTCAAAACGAGTTGCCCATACTTGGTAGTCAAGACTACTAGATAAACGAGGGATATGCTTCTCCATAGTTGAAAAGAAGTTATTTAGACTAAGTAGTCTATTAGACTAAGTAGTCTATTATAAAGGAGTTCTTTATCTCTCTAGAGAGAAAGGAAGAGGATAGGCCAATTCAGATAAATCTGAACTAGTAGAAGGAGTTATATAGCTAGTTATAGCCTTATTCCTATAGTATTGTAGTTATAGGTATGAGGTTGGTTAAGTTGAATAGAGTCTCTTAAGAGAGAGTTTTGAAAGAGAAAGATATATAAAGATGCAAGAATTTCTTCAGCGTAGGTTGTTCTAAGAGTTTCTCTTTAAAAAGAGACTTTAGAAGAGTTAATAGTTGAAGAGTTGATAGTTAAAGAGTTGATAGTTAAAGAGTTGATAGTTAAAGAGTTGATAGTTAAAGATAAAGTTAAAAAGGACTCTTCAAGTTGAACAATAGGTATATGTTTTGCCTGAGAGGCAGTTGGTTGAATAGTTTGATAGTTAGCAGAGTATTCTAAGTGGCTGCGCTTATAACCACTTAGAACGAGGAAGTGCAGGTAAACATTAGTTTTAAAGTAACCCGTATAAGTAAGGGTTACTGAGGGCTTTATTGAGTGAATAAGGGTAATAGTAAAGTAAGGGGCTATATAGATAAATAGATTATATCGTTATTATAGTTATTATATTGTGTTGACTGATGATGATGATAATGAAGATGATATCCAAGATCTATCTCTCTAGGTAGGGAAAAGTGACCATATATAGAGTTATGAGGTAGGTAACTAACCTATAATGGGCTTAGTTAACTATTCATAATAACCTTTACCAGCTTATTGCCTAGTTACTATTATAGTTTAGTTACTATGCTAGCTAAGGTACTAGTAGGTTTTAACCTTTACTAGCCTAAAGGTTATATATCATCAGTAGGCTTAACCTTTACTAAGTAGGCTTAACCTTTACTAGCCTAAAGGTAATATATCAGCAGTTACCTATCAACTGTTATTTGAATCTTCAGTTGAGAAACCTATTTTATATGTAATTATTAGACGTATAGTCTTAGTTGCCGTACGATTTAATACCTAATATATAGAAGCTAAATTTATGAATATACTTCTAAATAAATATATAATAACGCCTGATTTAATAATTAGTAGTCTAATATATATTATATTATTGTAAGCATTACTTTAGAATACTTAATTATACGGCATTTACTCTCTTAATTACTATGACTACCTTATGGCTATATATATATATAGTTATGAGATCTTTTAAATTACCCTCCTATATATAAAAGTAGCTAGCTTTAAGCTTTAAGTATTAAGATAATATTGACCTATATACCATTATTTCAAATATAGATAATATATTTTAAACCTGTATAAGAGGTAAGGCTATGGAACTAATTATTCTAGGTATTTCATACTACCTATTAAGTAGTATGATAAATAGTATAGTAACTACATAATTAAGTAATATAATTGTATTATATAATAAGATAATAACTGACCTCTTAAAGACAAAATAGGAGCTATTTTAAACATACTAAGGATATTATAATTTAAATAATACGTATTATGAATATATTAGGATAGGATAAGTTAGACTTATCGGCGTAGTCTCTAAAAAAAGTCCTTCTAGCGTAGAGACCTATTATAAGAGGACTATAGAGTAGGGTAACTTAGGCTATACGTCTAATAATTACATATAAAAGAGGTTTCTCAACTGAAGATTCAAATAACAATTGATGGGTAACTGCTGATATATTACCTTCAGGCTAGTAAAGGTTAAGCCTACTACCGAAAGGTTAAGCCTACTGCCGAAAGGTTAAGCCTACTGCCGATATATTACCTTTAGGCTAGTAAAGGTTAAAAGCCTACTACTAATATTTTACCTTTAGGCTAGCAAAGGCTATTACAAATAGTTAACTAAGCCTAGGATAGGTTAGTTACCTACCTCATAACTATATATATGGTCACTTTTCCCTACCTAGAGTGACAGATCTTAGCCATCATCATCACTGTCATCATTATCATTACTATCATCATCATTTACCACAATCGTCATCATTCGCCACAATGCAATCTATTATCTCATCAACGTCTACCTGCACACCTTCGTTCTAAGTGGGTATAGAGGAGGGGAGTATAGTAGACTTATTATCCGTATGTTAATAATCATAGACCTCTTTTTTGTGAGATTATAGCCTGAAAAGCCAGGCCAGGAAGCAAGGAGTGGCAGTAATATAGGGGTTGATTGTTATTAAGAAATGTTAGCCTTCCTAGCTACTTATGCGCGCGGAGCCCTTTTCAGGGCTCGGCTCGGCTGACTAGTATAGTTAAACCTCAGCGGAGGCCTAGGGCTAGTTTAGCGCTAGCTCGGCGCTATAATCCTAATCCCTTATAAGTACCCCCCCCTTTGAGGGCTTAGTCTCTAAGTCTAATAATCTATAAACACCTGATTATATAGGGATTTAAACCTTCTATAGCGCTTATAATTAGTTACAGCTAGGCCTTTAGGTCTTTTACCTAGTTACCATACCTTCGCTAGAGGCCCCCTAAGCACTTAGCAGCTCTATTATTATCGTCTGCGCAGCTTCGGGTCTTATACCTATACGCCAGCGGGCTAGTTTCTTCTATATAGCCTCGGGTCTTATACCTATATGCTATCAGCATCGCTAGAGGCCCCCTAGGCACTTAGCAGTTTATTATCTTCTACGCGGCTTCAGGTCTTATAACTATATGCTAGAAGGCTGGTTTTTTCTATATAGCCTCAGGTCTAATACCCATATGCTATTAGCTTCCGCCTGGCTTCGGGTCTTTTACCTATATACTAGTAGCAGTCTATTTATCTTCTAATAAATATAACTTGAGAATGCTATCCTTCCTAATCTATATGCCTCCTATAGCAGGTATACCTATACTTATAATCTCACCTATTAGTAATATACTTAGTATTAAGTATAATATCTATATATCTTTAATACTTATATAGGGGCTACCTAAGCCTACTAAGGGCCTAGCGACCTGCTAGCGGATATAGTACTAATTAGTAGCGTAGCCCTTCTTATAGCACTTTTTATACTATAGATTAGCCTAGTAGTTAGCCTTATAATAGCCTAGCTTGCTATACTTTAAGCAGGCGCTGCTTACGGTATTAGGGCTGCTATAATTAAAATAAGCCCTCTTTAGGGCTAGCTTAGTAGTAGCTGCTCGCGCTAGTAGCGCTAAGGGCTCTATAAGTCCTTTATAGCTATACTGCTCTAGGTATATATCCTATAGCTGCTCTATAGTAGTAGCTATAGCGCGTAGCTGCTATATATTAAACCTCTAGCGTTTAAGGCCCTGCTAAAGCTAGGGTAAAAGCTAGAAGTAAAGGATAAGGGCTTAAGCTTGAGACTCTTTAAGGTCTAAGGTCCTAAGGGCCAAGTAGATGACTAACTACTTAGCAAAGAACTAGAGAAGCTATTAGCTAGGTTCTTACTAAAGGCTACTAAGGAGGCTATATAGCTAGTATTCCTATAGTCTAAGGTTAATATAGTCTTAGTAAATAAATATAGAGAAGTTAGCTTATATTATATTAGTAAAGCTAATATAGTAATAGCGCTACTATATTTATAGCCTTGTAGTTACTCTTATAAGTATCTAATAGATCTCTCATAGCTTAGAGGCTCTAGGCTAGAGGGTATTACTATCTTCTATTACTATTAGCTAATTATAGATTAGGCTAGTATACTATCTTTAGTAGGGGTTCTATAAGGGTATACTAGAGGGCGTCTATATTTATAAGCCTAGGTCTTAGAGATCCCAGGGACTAGTATAGGGTATATAGATAGGGCCTGGATAAGCGCGTTATTCTAGTTAGCTTAGCGCTAAATAGTTATAATAAGTTTAGTAATAAGGGCTATATTAGGGCTTATAGTAGCTAGAGGGGTTTTAGAAGCAAAATCGTTACTTAACTTATTAGGTATAGAGGTGCTAGCAACGCCTTAGTAGCCTAATCTTAGATTACTACTTATTTTAGAGCTAGCTGCTTATTAATTATATAGAGCATATCTAATTATGAGATTACAGATTAAAAAGCTAGGCTAGGGAAGGAAGGAGTAGTAGTAATATAGGGGTTAATTATTATTAAGAAGATAAGTTAGCCCTTCTAGCTATTTATGCGCGCGGAGCCCTTTTTAGGGCTCGGCTTGGCTGACTAATATGGTTAAACCTCGGCGGAGGCCCGGCGCCGGTTCGGCGCCGGCTCGGCGTTGTAATCCTAATCCCTTACACGTTTCTAGGGAATTTTTATCTAGGTCATATAATCTCTGTTAATTAGATCTATAAATTTCTTCATATATCTTTCAAGCTTATTTCTAATATTCTTACCTCTTTATAGATAGAGTTAAATTACTTATTATTCTTTTTAACTATTCAGCCATACGGTATAGGGTAAAAAATAACTAATATACTAATATATAACTTTCCGAAGGCTCTACGTATGGATCCTAGCGGAGTTTATATCTAAAACTAGCTTATATAGATATCGCCCGATTTAGCTGGATTTACTACTACTTTTGCACGCATACTATACCCTACTACGCATACCTAAGAGGTCGACTGAATATACCCCTTTAGCTTTGATATAATGAAGCGTCACTAGCTAACTTCTCTAATTAACTCTAGATCGCTTAAATCTAATATATTTAAAGTTATTTAATACTTTATTTCATTATCTTAATATGCTCTTATATACCTATATATATAGGCGCCTATTATTACTTATAGCGATCCCTTATAACATATCTTTTTATCCTTAAGTTTACGAATTAAATCAGGGAGGTTAGCTTTAGTCTCTCTTAGAGTTACCTAAGAGATTTTAGTTAAGAGTATTTATAGCGTTCCAGGGATTATTCTTCTATTATTATCCTCTACTATTATCCTTATAGCATTATGAAGTTATTTAGGCAGTAGTTAATTTATTCATAGTATTAATAGCCCCTAGTCCCTAATTCCTATACGTTTTGGCTTCTTTACTTAAGGCCTTATAGAACTAAGGGTTATAGTAATACCTTTAAGTGCTACTAGCTAGTAGCGTTAGAGAGGGGACTTTTAAAGAGTTAAACCCCCCCCCCTTCCTCCCCCCCGCCTTTTTGTAGTTAGAAGCTAGGATGATCCCTAGCGAGACTATTATAGCGAGCCTTAATAAGGTATTCTTATTAATAATAAGGCGTTATTACTACGGCCCTTTATGGGCTTTATAGGCCTAAAGGAAGGGTTATTATATATTATAAGAAGGCTAAGAGAATATGAATTATCTACGCTTCGAGGGCGTAGAAAACTATATAATCTCTTATCCTTTATATTAGTATTACCCGAGCGTAGTATTTAAATATTATCTATACTTTCCTAGTGAAAGCTCTAATCTTATTAACTAGGTAGATAAGCTAACTATATCCTAAATATAGGGCATTTCTCCTAGGCTATAGCTTTAGAGATGTATACTATTTAGTAGACGAATTACTACTATTTACCTCAATACTATTTAATTAGATTTATTATATTAGTAAGGGAAGATATAAGGTTATAGTTATAGTAGTCTTTAGTAAGTCGATTTAACTATAGTTAGCATTAATAAGGCGCCCCTTAAGGTTAGGCATTAGATCTACTCTAATTTAGGTCTAATATTACTAGTAGTATTTTACTGCTCCTCCCTCTTCTAGGTCTCTACGATTATATGTAACTTCTTAATAAGGCCTAATTATATAATAAACCCTTTATAAGATTATCATACGAGAGCTTTAGTAAAGCTATCCCCTATAAGTTCTACTAAGGAGATATAATTAACCTTAATATATCTCTTAGTAACCTCCTATTATAGCAAGTAGTAATGAGTATTAATATAGTAAACCTTTATTTATAGCTAAATTATGTCTTTTATAATAAGGCCCATGGTTTATAAGTTATTCTATTAGATTATAACCTTTAGTATAGTATTAATAGTTATACCTACGAATCTAGCGGCTTTATTATTTAAGAGGGAGACTTATAGGGCTATAATAAGCTAAGCTACAAATAGGCCATCTTTTACTACTTATAAGAGGGCTAAAAGCTCTACTTTTATAGTTAAGGTTATAATTATATTCTACTTATTTACCCTCTATAGGATTATCCCTCCAAATAGCTGTATAGTAATTAATTATAAGCTCTTTCTATTTAGGGTATTATAAGTAAAACCTATATCTAACGCTACTTTAAGGCCTTTAGGTAATCTCTTAGGGACTCTATAATATAGGTACAGTCCCTTTATATATATAGGGTATTATACAATATAGTCTATAGTGGTATAGTGGTAAGGCCTACGGCTTTAATTGGATTAAGCGAGTCTACTAACTATAAACAATGTATTAAGTCTAGGTATTGTTACAGGGTAGAGGAGGGATCCTACTTTCTACTAATAGTTTATAATCTCAACATTTATTACCTCTCTATTATAAGGGAGGAGTTTATTTTATACTATTAGGGTCTTATAGTCTCTTACAGGCTTATCTATAAGGGGTTTCAATAGCTTCTTAAAGAAGGAAGACCATAATAGTTACAACCTATAGTTAGATTAATCTTATACAATTTCGATCCCTAGAAACTACTAAATATCTTTACCTACCTTAAGGTAGTATTATCATTGATTAGTAGTCTAGCCCCTAACCTTCTAGATAGGGTATATATAAATATAAAGTTTTTAGTATAGAATAAGAATAGAATCTTGCAATTATACTAGTTAGAGTATTTCTAAAAATATAAAATACAATATAAATACAAAATATAAAAAGAAAATACATGATACAAATACAAAGACAAATACGTATTTGTAATGTATTAGAGAAAATTCAAAATACATGTATTTGTATTTGTATTTATTATATTATGATATATCAAATTAGCTATATATTAGTAGTACTGAGTTAGTATACATAATAGTATATATAATAGGATATATTCTACTTAGTTTATATCTAATGTATTAAGCTTAATAAGACAAGATCTTATTATAGAAATATTAAAAAGAAAGATATTTGTTAAGATACAAATTTAGAATTAAACCTTACGAATGAGGAGGATTAAGAATAATAGTAGTAGTAATATTAATACTAATAGTATTATTATTATTACTACTATTACTATTATTATTTCAATAAGTTTCTAGTATTTCAAGATACGTATGTTATTTCTTTCTATATAATATAAACATATTAAACTATATATAGATTAGAGAAACGAATATTATAAATATTAATATATACTAAATAGTAGTAAGGTATCTTTATTGTAATATAGTATTAGAAAATAGCTATTAATAGTAGCTTTATATTATTAATATTTAATAGCTATTTACTTATTAGGACTAATAAGTTAATTTTGTTACTTAATAGAAGTAAAATAAAGTTAAACCTCTTTTACGTAATATATTTATAACGAACCACTTAGTTATTCTACTTATTCTTATAGTAAGAGAAGCTAGTTAGTGCTATTAAAATACTGTTATAATATAATGTTCAATGATATCAATAGTAATACTAAATTAAATTACTCTATATTATTTATAGATCTACTTAATCTTTTATTATTACTAAATACTAAGTTAGCCTTGACTGTAGGTTAACAAGATAACAATAAAGAAAAGAAGGATAATATAGACAATATTATCTCTTTCAATAGTAATAGCTTTTAAGGTTATAAATCATTCTATGTCTAAGTATATATTGAAATATAATATATGATATATTATCTATATAGATCCTATTAGGTATTAAAATATTTAATAGTATCTAGAGTCTTAATGATCATAGATTAACTTAAAGCTTTCAAACATATAATATACTACTTATTATTAATAATACTTACTTACAGATTAGAAGGTAATATTGAAACTATTACTATTCTTTAGTACTTCTCCTTCTCTATTATTATGATACTTTATTTTATATAATAATTATATAGTATATATAATACTTATATCTACTATATAATAGATATCTAATATATTTTAGTAATTGTCTGTTTATAATATACTATCAATGATCTTATATTATGTTAAGCTATTATATTATTTAATAATACTAATACTATGAAGTTATATTTTACTTTCTAAAATATAAAACATAATATATAACTACTATTAGGTACAATACTAAATCATGAGCTTTATCTACGTAATATGTATATATTTATAGTTATATATATAGTCTATATCAAACGTAAAGTAGTAAGAAAGACTGTATAAAACATATATAGTTATAGATAGATATTCTATAGCATATACGATAAAAGAAGACTACAGTGTTATATATAATATATAATAGCTAGAATATAATATTACGATACTATAATATTTAATGCTCTTATATCTACATACGATTCAGGATAGTACCTTCAAATTAAATCTCCCCTAATACTATATAGAGTAAGCTGATAATTTAAATATGTAGACTAAATTATCTAAGTAATCTTATAAATACATTATAAACTTTTACATAATATATTTAAACTTAATTCAGTATATAATTATATTTCTTTTACTATATACCTACATTAAGAATATAACAGAAAGCTTTATATGGTATTTTAGATTATATAGAATATAATATAAAGCTATATAACAATATTATAAACATATATAATAGTAACATCAGAACATATATTATAGAAATCTCTTAATTTTACATAATGTTATTAAGTATAATAATAAGGTAAATAATTATTATAAATCTATTTCTCACTTACAAATATACTTAGCAAGCTAATTACATAAGTTTATATAACTTTGGGTTTAGTTTAATCTATATATGTATTCTATATTAGTAATATATATTATTATATAAATACAAATACATATATTTATATTCTTATGTTATGTATTTTGGAATTACTCTAATGCTACTATAGTGGGGACCAAAAGTCTAAATCCACCCCCCTAAAGCCTAGCTGCCCGCATAATAACTATACTACTTTGACGGCGCATAAAGCACTTAGAATTTAGATTTAGGTAGTAAAACTAAATTAAAATTAACTATGGAAGCTTGCTATTTAATATTATATATACTACCCTTATACCTTAATAATAGCCTTAAGGCGCTGGGGTAAAGACTCTACTAGGCTCTAAATCTTCTCCCATAGGATATCTTCCTATCTAGTAATAAGTTATGTTTTAAACTAATTAATATTCAGCTTAATCCTTTTAGGTTAAATACATCTAGGTATAGGCGATATAGCGTATTCTTTATTATATACTAAATATACTTAATAATGTTAAGATCGGGCGAGTAAGGAGGCTATTTAAGCTAGGATATAGCTTCTAAGAAGAGCTACTCTATCGTCTTAGCTAGGCTATAAATAGGGGTATTATCTTAAATAGAATATCTTATATTATTAGTAGTAAGTAAATACCCTTCTTTAAGATACTTAATATAGCTATTTAGGTTATATCCCATATTTGCTAAGGTATTATCCCTTAAAAGGAAGATTAACTTACTTCTATCCTCTTTCTATACTATTCCTTACGCTATAATTACTATAATCGCTTTAATATGGCTTATAAAGTTAATATATTATAGATCCTAGCAATCCTCTAGTAATTTAACTACCTCAGTAGAGAGGGGAGGAAGTATTAGTCTAGTAGGAGGACGTATTAGAGAACTAGCTCTATATTATATGTTAGCTAGTTAGAGTTACATATAAAAAGCTATAATTGGGAGAAGGAATACTATTATTAATTCTTTAACTTTTATAAGCTACTTATATATAAATTAAAGCCTCTAGGTAGCTAATTCTTTTATAATAAATAGTCGCTTTATAGCTTTCTATTTCTTAAAGTTTACTTTGTATAAGACTTACTTAAATAATATTAAAGCTAGTATAACCTTTCTACTTAGTAATAAGGTTAATATAGGCCCTCTTCTAGTAGACTTTCATAGAGCAAATAATAGCCCGATTTTACTAATAAGGAAGCTTCTTAAGCCTCACTTCTTAAAGCCTAGATATAAATATAGCTATATTAGAGTATTATTAAAGGGTCTTCTATACTATGCTATAAGAGCAATTAAAGAGGTTAGCTATAATATATTATAATATACTATATAATACTACTGCTGTTAGTATAGCTCGCTAGATATCTATAAGTTTATTTTAGGCCTTTAATCTCCTAATAAACCGATAGTAAAACCACGCAACTTAGTATTTATCTCGTGAATTTATAGGGGTAGGAAGAAAACACGATATATCGCGGGATATATAACGCAGCGCGTAAACAGGTGGGGTGGATTCAGACTTTTGGGTCCCTACTATAGTAGCTTTTACTAGCTACCTACTTATACCTACTCGCTATAAGACCTATTTCTAGGTATTATTACTATAGTAGTAGTAATTAGCGAAGTCTATAGAGGGCCTTAAGTATCTTGGGAATATGGCTATTTTTATAATACCCTAGCGCTATCTCTATATAGACTTCCTTATTAAGATTAATATAAATAAAGGCGTTAATTATATTATACTATAGGAGGTTTATATTAAATCGGTTTATAACTATAATTAGGGTCTTAAATAATGTCCCTATCAGGGTTATAGCGTATATATCCATTAGATTATAAGGCTATTAATCTCCTCTTATAATAAGTCTTACTTTAGTTTTAACTAGCTTTATATACTTATTTAGTTTATAGATATATAACTAGTTATAACTTAGCACTTTATATTCTTATAATATTATACTAAGTACCTTAATCTATAATTTAGACTCCTTATAGCTATTTAAATATAATATTTTAGCTTCTCCAAACTTATACCCCAGTAGCTAATTAGCCAATTAGCTATTAGATAAGGGTAATAGCAGTATATCCCTCTAATAGGTTCCTAATAAGAACCTCTTTAAGCTATCTATAGTAAGATTATTTATTACCTTTAGACTAAGTAGGGGGCCTCTAGCCTAAAGGCTTAATACCTAGCTATACTCCTTATTAGTACTAGGTTAGCTAGACTATAGGTAGGTATAGAGGTTATTTTACTACTTATTTAATTTACTTAGCTTTATATTAGCTAGGAATACTACCTCCTAGGAGGTCCTTAAATTTATCTTAAATTTCTTAGGTTTAGTAATAATAGCCCTATACCCCTTCACCTTAGTATCCTCTATTATTTAGAAGAATAATAAGGGAGGAGATTAAGGTAGAGTAATATATCAGAACTTAGCTTAGGAGTATTTAAATTTATCTTAACTTAGCTAGGGCTTAGTAGGTATATAAACCTTATCTATATCTACCTATCTAGTGATTAGTAACAATTTAGCTTCTTCATTATCCTTAGCGTTATTAGGGCGTAATACCTATTAGGGCCTTATTAACGTAACAATATTATTATAGCAATCCTCAATATCCTCCTACTCTATCTCTTATAGGTTATTCTTCTACTTATTAGTATTAGTACTAAATTTTTAGGTTTTATTAAATTAGCTATCTCGTATAGTAATAACGTCTCGCTTAGCTAGGTGCTGTATTTGATATAGGTTTAAGAAGGTATAGCCTATAAGGTATCTAATCTAGGCCCTAGGGTTAAAGCACTAAAGTTAGTTCTCATATAGCTAGGCGTAACTAGTTATTATAAAGACTTTATAGCTATATTAGCGTAGGTAGGAGATATTTAGTATAGCGGTATTACCTTCTATAGATCTATATAGGGGCTTTATATAGGGTCCGCTAGCCCCTTATTTATAATAGGATATAATTATAAGTATACATTACTACTATATAGACCTCTAGTAACAAGTATAGTAGTAGGTTTAATAATATATAGAGGTATCTAACTTTCTCTCTTATAATTATAGTAATCCCCTCTCCTCTACTATGTTAAGCTTAAGTATTTAGTATAGATAGCTTGATTTAAATATGAAGTATCTAAATAAGATCCTTAACTTCTAGGTACTTTAGGATCTTATTATTATACTTAAATACCTTAATTATTATATTAAGCTCTCTCTTAAATATCTTTATTAAGGTCCTTATTAATTAGTCTTCAAGGTAGTAGTCCTAAGTATAACCTAAGAGTCTATCTATAAATAGTAATAAGGTTATAAAGCCTCTATACTCTTACTTAAATAAGTAAACTTCTAGGGCTATTTATGTCCTTAGTATTAAGGTAGTAATGCCTTCTCTTAGTATTTAATAGACTTGATATATTACCTTCTCTAGCCTATAAGCATTATAGTTTACTATTATAATAGGTATCCTACCCTTTACCCTTACCCTATATATTACTACCTCTAATTGGGATATAGTAGTGTCTCTAGCGTGGCTAAGTAGCGAGTACTAGTTACTATAGCTGTTTTTTAAGGCTTCCTTCTTATTAATATAATATTGTTATAAAACGCTACTTAAGTCTTCTATCGTGTACACCTAAGGATATCTTAACTATAGATATCTAGAATCTTTATAATATAGGTCCTATTATATTATTAGAAGTATTACTAATCTGGCCTATTATATTAATATATTCCCTTATTCCTTAAGTATCGATAGAATATGAAGTCACTTACTATTACGCTATAGTATATAATAGTCTCGAAATAAGAGCGGCTTGATACCGTTTTAGTCTCATTATATTTATAACTACTGATCTATATCTTTTAATTAGTATTAACTTAAATACTATAATAATTAAGTCTTTATTATAGGTACTATAGAGGGACTTAAAGTATTTAAAGTTATTTAGAATATAAAATATTAAGCCTAAATCTAATAATACTAATTTAGATAACGTGATTAATAAGCGAAGCTATTAGATAAGTAAAGCAATCACCCGACCGCAATAAACCTATCTCCTACCTTTATATTAATATTACGCTATATATAACCATATTATTAGTAAGTAAAGAAGCCTAATTAAACTTAGCTACCTAAGTAGTTAAACGAAGTAATCATCTTAGCTTAAGAGCTATATCCCGGATCTACTCCGTGCCCTACTTAATGCTATATGACTAAATAAAGAGAAAACTATTATAATATAATATAACGCCTAACTTATAGAATTTAATACTACTTAAGGAAGAGAAGCTAGTTAAGTATATTCTTAATCTAGACTCTTAATTATTTCCTTCCTAGATTAGTAGTATTAAAGATATAGCTAATTAACTACTTACTAACTATGACGCGCTACTAGTTAGGAAGCGCTAGGCTTCTAACTTTATTAAGCGATGGCTATAGCTCTAGATACGTTGTTTTCTTAGAAATATAACTATAAGAGACCTTAACATAAGGATCTAGATATAATAAATACGTAGTTTTACTTTATAGCGAATATCATTACGAAATATAGTATTATAGACTCTAATATGTATAACTTCAATAAGACTAAACTTATAACAAATTAGATTATATCTAGAACAATCGTTATAAGTACTAAAAGGTATTTAAATATAGAATTAACATAGTCTAGTAATTATGAATTGGCTAGAGCTATTTAGGCTATAGAGTTCCGCTATATATTATTATTATAGGCTAATATTACCTCTCTACTTAATATACTAAAACTAGTCTCCTATACGACTAAGTTATTATAATATCTAAAAACAGATAGAGAATGAATAAAAGAGACCTAAATTAGCTCTATTACTTTAACTATTACATAAACCTATATATAAGTAGTAGTTACTACCTTTTTATCATTAATAAGTATAAAATTTATTATACTACTAACTTTAAGATATATTATAAAGTAAATAATATTATTATACTCTATGAATTAGGCTATTTATTCTATCCACTTTAGCCCTTAGAGGCTAGGTATTTCAAGCTACTAAGGAAGGCTTATAGTTGGTAAGTTAAGGATATAATATATTAGAATAATATATATATTATAAAAGAAGACTACTTCCCTACGTTTTTAAGGCCTTTATATAAGCCCTTATAGTTAGAAATATCTAAGGAAGTTTTAGAGGGGCTAGGCTTATTCTCTTAAGTATAGAAAGTATACTTTTAAAGCTTAATATTAAGTTATATACTCTAAACGCTCTAGGGTCCCTCCTAATAATACCCCCTATAGAGACTTCCTAGATACTAAATAACCTAATAGAAGCATCTTCTTAATCTAAACTTATTAAAAGAAGGATCTCTTATCATTAGAATAGCTCCCTAACTTTAATTATTAAAGCTATAGAGTATCTATAAAAGGGGGTATTGGGATTTATATATTAAATTGCTTTATTGAGGTCTAAGGTCTAGATCCTCCAGGAAGGGAATAGCCTACTTAGCTAATATAGGAGGGCTAAGAAAATATATCTTAGATAAGGAGGAAGTCTTATTATAGCTAAGGTAGAGGATATTTAGTTATAAGGAGAGGTAATAGCCTAGATTAAGGAGGATATATATTAGAGTAGTAGTTATTAGCTAAGGACTAAGATAGGCGAATAGCGATATAATATCTATACAAATACTAGTTATAATATATAGATATATTAATTTATTGAAGAAATATCTAATAAAGAGATTTCAAACTAGTTTAAATATAATTAATCTTATAGGTACTATATATTGGTTGGAAATATACCATAGTTGCGGTTAGGTAATCTCTTCGCTTATTAACTACGTTAGCTTATAATTATAAACTACTATAAGTATTACCTATACTAGATCTAGTTGTTGAAGCGGTAGGGTCGTAAGGGTTAATATCATTGTTTGTTTGGATCTAGAGGTTTGGCCTGCGGCGTTGGGAGGTAAAGGTGGCTAATGGGGTGGGTCGCGTGGTAGGTCACGTAACCTCCCGTTGGGCCTATACGCCCACATTAGGCTATAGATCTAAACCTAGATCTAGCATATTAGGCGAATATTCCAATCCTAGTAGCCTTCCTTTCGACTAGTAGTTACTTAATATAAATATCAATATATCTACCTATATATAGAAATTAAATAACTTAGTTAGAGGTTATAATTAGCCTCTAACTTTGAGCAAAAGTATCTATAATATAGCTAAAATCTAATCCTCTATAATTAGCTATAACTAGCTTAAAACTACTTATAATTGCTCGTTATTTCTATTATATAGGTAAACTATCCTTCTATCTATATAGCCTTCTTATTATTATTAACGAGGCACTATAGCGCCCCGTTTAGTTATTATAGTTAGCTTTCCGATAGTAGGGTCTGCTAATAGAAGTTAGGGATTGATATATAATAATAAGATACGAGGTCGTGGTCTAAGTCCTGGGTTATAAGCTAATAGTAGATTAGGCTATTAAAGACTAAGGTAATTAGTCTCAGACTTAATAAGTAATTTATAATAAAAGTAAGCTAAAAGTATTCTAAAGATAAATATAAGAGAGAGATTAATTACTAAAGAGCTATAAAAATCTAACTATAAGCTAAGCTTAAGGTTATATTATATATAAGTTTCTAGATAATACCCCTTATCCTAGCTAGAGTAATTACTTAGATATATAAGGTAATTATAATTAGTAGGTAAAGCTAATTAATTACTAAGCGTTCCTAGATATATTTTACTAATTATTCTTATCTTATTATTATATAACTTATCCTATAGTTCTTCTACTCTAACTAAGTCCCTCTTATTCCCTATGATCCTATAGTATAAATGTCCTGTTATAGCTATCTGACGCCCGAGTAGGTCGTTCGGCTGTTATCCTTGTTTATAGGTCGTAACATTGGTGTGGCCTTAGTGAAGGCATTAGCAGGGTTATTATCGCTATTAACCCAGCGGATTTCGACTAACTCGCAGCGCTCGTACGATTATTGAAGTAAATGAGTACGAATCCGTATATATTACTATTAGGATAGCTTAAGTAATACCCAGCTTATTAGTTACTTAGCGCAGCGTTGCGGCAATAGCGTAGGTGAGGTTAGCGCTAGCGACTATAGCGTAGATCTCTAAGACTAAAATACTTTGCATAACTAGTTTATAGGATAGACTATAGGACCTACTAACAGTAGGAGAACCGAACTTCACCTATAACGTAGCAGGAACCTTAGTTATTATAAGTATTATTTAATAGTAGGGGATCTAAAACTTCGCTTATAATAATTAATAAGAACTTTAGAGATTTTAAAAAAGGAGGGGGAGGCTAAATTATTACCTTCTAAATCTAAAGTCCATATTAATATAAATATTTAATTAAGAGGAGGCTAAGGATTATCTTAATATAAATAATCTATCTCTTTAGTTATATATTTAACCTTACTAATCTATAGTATTAGTAGTATAATAGTAAGGTTAACTACTAATTAGTATAGGTATTACCTATATTAGATCTCGTTATTAAAGAGGTAGGGTTATAAGGGTTAATATTATTATTTATTATTCTTTTAGGATCTAGAGGTTTAGCCTGCGGCGTTAGGAGGTAAAGGTAGCTAATGGGGTGGGTCGCGTGGTGGGTCACGTGACCTCCCGTTGGGCCGCGGATCCAAACCTAGATCCAGCGTATTAGGCGAATATTCTAGCAGCTACTAAAAACGCTACTCCCTTAGGTCTAGTCCTTCCTTAGTCCTATATTAAGAGTTACTAATCTATTATAGAGATCTTTAGGTAGTTAATCTTATTTAGTAATTTCCCTTCATATCTCTCCTTTACTAACCTAATAATAGCCTTATTCAAGGTTTAATTATCTAGGGCCTTATTAATAAAGATATACTAGTACTTTAATAAGAAGTAATAAGATATAGATATACTCTATACTTACTAAATCACTTCTTCTACTTATTTCATTTGTTATTAGATTCTCAATTAGTTCATCTCTTTTTTAAATCGCTTCATAGTTAAGGAGGTTTTAATATATAGATAGGGATATTAGTAATTATTAGTTTAAATACTTCTCCCTTTATAATATATAACTTAGAGCCTATAGGATTAACTATATAAGAGATCTATCTATATATAATCTTAATAAGATTAAATAACTTTAGAGTTTTATTAGTAATATCCTTTTTATACGTTAACTTATAAATTACAGCCTATAAGGTAAGTGGTGTTTAGTAGGTAGTATAGATAAGGTTATTAAATTATGCTAACTCATTACTACCCTCTACTACCTTAATAGCCGTTAGTCTTAATATAGCTGCTTTAAACTTTATAATCTATTTATTAATTACTTCCTATATTATAATCTTTCCTTTATGGGGGATTTAGAGGACCTTGATATATATTACTCTTATAGTTTGAAGTTAATAGATCTTATTAATCCCTACACTTACTTCTAACTAAATAATACCTCCAGTAATTAAGTTCTTGGAGATAAAGTAGGTTTAATAATACTTAGAATAGCGTATCTTTTAAATATAGTATTTCAACTAGGCTACTACTTTATATAGCTCTTTAATCTCTTTTATCTTATCCTTATATATTGCTATATATATAGTATATATAGATATATTAGTCTTACTTTATTAACTTATTAAATAACTTAGGTAGCTTAAACCCTATAGGAGATACTTATTCTAAATCTACTAGGATAATAGTAAGTATAGGAGTTAAAGATACTCCTATCCTACTAGAGTAATTATTTACTACTAGGACGGTAGCTTTCTAGAGGTAGTTATAGAACCTTAGCTTTATTAGAGGGGTATTTAGGATAGCCCTAAGGTCCTTCTTCTTAGTATTACCTATGTTAATATACTCCTATAGTCCTATTAACTTATACCTATATTAGGTTTAATCCTACTAGAGGAGCTAATTACTTAGTTTATATAGTCTAAATGAGACACTCGAGGTTCTAGAGTCACTAGAGGTATTAATAAGTATTAGCTTCCTATAAGTCTATATGGTAGTAATATATAAGTAAATTTAATACTATAGATTTATTTGGATAGCTTTAATTAGCGTTATATAGATACCAGACCATGAAGTATTAAATTATATAGTATAGAGTCAAATATAACTAATATATTAATATATAACCTTCTAAAAAAACTCTATATATAGATCCTATCGCAATTTATACCTAAAGCCAGCTGATATAGATACCGCCCGATTTAGCCGGATTTAAAGCTACTTTTGCGTGCATACTACGCCCTACCCCGCGCGCCTAAGGTGTCGATATAATCTTAACCCTTATAGGAGCTAGCCCTTTTCAATAATACCTAGAGGTAGATTCTTTTACTCTTTTTAAGAGCCTTTATAGGCTTCGTAGAGAGTAGGGTACTTTAACTATATCTATATGTTCCTACCATTAATATATATATATGTATATAGTTAATCTACTTCGAATATAATAATAAGCTGAAAAGTCCTATAAATAGATAATAATAGTAATATAATTAATAATAAATATAGTATAGAAGAGAGGAAGATATTCATAGACCTATCCTAGTTCTAGGGAATAATAATAGCTATGTATTAATATAGAACTAAGGTAGGGATAATATAGACCCTAAGATCTTCCCTTTACATACTATTAGGATGTTCTAATAAGTATATCCCTTTTCCTTCTCCATTATATATTATTATAACTACTAGTATTAAAATAGTAAGTTATAGCTGAAGTAGCTAAAACAGCTATATAGAAGATTAATATCGCGATAAATAGTCTTATTAAGCTAATAAGTATAACGAGATTAACTAGAATAATAAAAGAACACTTATAAACCAATTACTATTCTAACCCTAAGTATTAAAAGTAATAAATATTAATGTTTAAGGGATTCTAATACAATAAAGCTATGAAGCCTTTTAAAATATAGGTATGATTAGGGAGGTCTTTTTATATTGAGTAATAACACTTAAAATCAATCTATAAAAGCCTAAAGTAATAAGATTAAGCTTATATGACCTTTTTATATTTATCTAGTCTATTTAATTGGTATTGTTTCCCCTTTTACTATTTAAAAAGAGTTAAAGTTATTTACTTTATCTTCCTATTTAGAACATATTATAACAATAACTTTACCTTATTATTTAACAGACTTTATTAATTTAATTACGTAATACTAATTTTAATTACATAATAATAATCTTAATATTTATAAACCCATAAGTATGATATAATCCCATTAAATAAGTAGCTCAAATACTAGATCCCATTCTAATAAGGAGAAGTAGCTTGTAGAGAGATTTATAAGAGCTTCATTTAGTAAGATATAGCTTTATCCTTTAAGATGGCTAGCTATTAATCATAATATAAATATAGCTATAAATCCTACTTTAGAATTAAGAGCAATACCCTTAAGTACTTTATATTCTCCTAAAGAGACTTATACTAATTACGATATTATAGCCCTTAGTTATCTCTCTATAAGACGCTATATATTTATGAGAATAACCCCCTATTCTATTAAAGCTCTTAAGTTTATTAGTATCGCCTTAGGTTTTATAAATCTCAAATAGGCAACAGGTAGCTATAGTGGGGCGCTGGGAGTAGTAGCATCCATCCCCTATAAGATTGAGGCTAAAAATCAGTTGAATAAGGGGCAAGGCTGAGGCTATAAAGGCCTTAGTGCGAGATATAGCGAGATAATTATAAGCTGCGGGTGAGGGTGCTCTATAGCAGTTGGATTACCTATTGCCAAGGGAGAATAGAAGTACCTGCTATGCGTAACTCCGCTTTATTAATAGTATGCTATTTTCTTATATTGCGTTTATTATTATTAGTCTGCATTAGTTTTTAGTTTATATGATAATTTGAATGATATTAAAAAACACTAAATAATTCATGCGCAGGGATACCTTATTATAGTGCGTAGCTTGTTGCTATTTATTAACTTTATATCAGGTGATGCTATTATTAGACGTAGGATTGGATGCTCAGGCGTGTTATATGCTATATAGGGATAGCTTGCATCTTATTACTAATATTTATATAAGGTCCACGATCTAGGCCATATTCTTCTAGCTAACTATGCTGATGAACCACGTTTCCTACTAACATATTTTGTTTAGATTAGTCCTAATTATATTAGTGCCTCTAGTTTTTTTTTTTTTTCAATATTGCTAGCTCTCTATCTAGCTACTATTTAATTATCCTAGCTACTATTTAACTATCCTAGCTACTATTTAACTATCCTAGCAGCAATAGCTACCCGCATTATTAACCCACTTCGGAGTTGTCCCTCTATATGTTAACTGTGTTTAACTGTGGCACTATTTGCCTCTAGACTAATATTTATTAACTATAACTATTAGGCTAGCCTAATTATTTGAAAGTCTCCTGCTAAGGATAATAAAATTCATATTTAAATAGGTAAGGTAGAGTAATTATATTATTACTCTAGTATAACTATTATAATTTATACTAGCTATCTTAGTTTATTTCTATTATCTATATTATCTGCCTTTATTATCTATATACCTATTTGAGATTTATAAAACTCCTAGCTGCACGTTTTATAAATCTCAAATAGGCTTTTAGTTATATTTTGAGCTTCCTAATATAGTCTTTATTTGGAAATGGAATTATTAAGTTATCTATTATAGCTAAGGTTAGGGCTCTAGCGGGGGACTAATGCCTAGAATAAGTCTTGCTTAGTAGGAAATTTAAGAGCAGGCAGGTTTAAAAATAGTTATAATATATCCCTCATAGGGAGCGGCTCTAACTCTATAACTCGAAGCAGAACAAGCCCTGATATTATTATGATCTAGAGTCGTCTTATTCTAAGAGTGCTAAGCTATATATATATATATTGATATTACTTATTATCTAAATAGCAGTCTAGAGATATAGTTGCTATAGGCTTCAGAGGTTATGCTATAACTTAGGTGCTTTAGATAGTGAATTCTTTTTTTGTTTTTTTTATAGCTATAAAGTATATAGTCTATATTAAAGCCTTATTTTGCAACTTTCTTCCCTTAGCTAGGGTGGGGTAATTATAGGCCAGGCTAGGGGTTACTAGTTATATTCCTAGCTAAGGCTGTTGCTCAGCTGGGTATCCCTTAGCTAGGCGCCCCCTTGCTTAGGCGATCCCTTATATATAATTAGGTCTTATATTAGTATTCCTCGCATAGGAACTAATAGGCATTTTAGTTACTAGGCGGTATTAACTAGGTAGTTAATATTATTAGCTATCTATATATTATAGTAGGCTATAGGTATTAGCTAGGCTATAGTCCCGGGTTCTTCTCGCAGGTTTATACTTAGCACGAGCTTGCTATAAGGGTTAATAATAGTATATAAGAGGGATATTATATATTTTATATATTACCTGGCTTAGAAATACTTCTATTCTTAGCAGGGTATAGGAAGATAGTATAGTAGGTGAAGAAGTATTGCTAATACCTCTCCTTGAACGTGGCGAGCTAGTTAGAGCTACCCTTAGGGGCCCTTCAGACCCTAGTAGCAATAGCTTTATATATGCTACGCTAGAAGTATCGCTAGTTATTATTCTTAAAGGTTAACTATAGTTACTATTAGGTACAGCTAAGGGTGGGGTTATAGGGGAGGTCTTCCTAGGTGAATTCCTAGAAGTTTTTAAGTATCCTCTACTTTATTTTCTAGTTAGATCTAGATTTTATTATACTTTAGCTATATATATTAATATAGTATTCTAGCGCTAGGAATATAAAAGGGATAGTATCTTAGTTAATATATACCTATTATACTCCTAGTCTATTCTTAAAGATTATACTCTCTAGCGTAGCTTTATAGTACTAATAGAGGATAAGGTATAGAATAGGTATAAGAATAAGCTTAATCTTAGCGCTATTATTATTATTCTCTAGTAAGTAAAGGAGGAGGGAGAAGAGGCTCTCTAGAGAATCCTTAATAATAAGAAACTAATTCTTATTAATAGATATTATTAGTCTAGGAATACTAAAGTTAGATTTTATACTATAATATAAGTAGAAGGCTTTCTACTTAGTAAGTCCTATAGGGAGTTAAATAAAGCTATAACTTTTAATAATTACTAGGAGGCGTAAGCCTTTTTTATATTCTTGCCTAGGGTTAGCTAGTATAAGCCCTAATGCTATAGGGATCTAGTTAGGGCTAAAGAGGATATAGTGAAAATAGGGACTAATAGGGTTAATAAAGGACTATACGAGGATTATTAATATAGCATAGAGGAGGGAGGTAGTTAGGGGTGAGGTATCGCCTTAGTAGTTAATAGTAATAAGATCTATTATATATATATAGAATCTAATAGAGCGAAGAATAAAGTGCTAATATATCTTAGACTAGATATAGAAGAATATAGTATTACTAATCTGCTTTAGTTTCCTAGTAGGTATTTATAGTATTAGTGCTTATAGGGTCGGGGCTAGGTTTAGTATCGTGAAGTTGTTGCAGGCTATCTAGTTAGGATCCTTAGCGGCGACGCATTATACTAAGGTGCTTATGCACCACTACTCCGCTCGCTATGAAAAGTAATATTTGTTATTTAATTTAACTAATTAGCAGAAGAAATCATAGGATTGAGTTAGGATAGTATTAAACTAGTTATATAAATTAATTAGCTTAGAAGATTTAGAAAGCATCCTAACTATAATACTATCTAGGTAGCTACTATAGAGCAGAATATTATTAGCATAAGGCTTCGCACTAGTAGTATCTAGGACCTCCTTACTTATAGTATACCTCTAGAAGTAGTAGAGGCTGAGGCTATAGAGTAGCAATCCAGGCTCTATAGTAGTGCTAATAGAGTCTTAAAGGAGATTAATCTTATAGTAGTAGTACTAGCCTCTGCTAATCTTGCTGCTATATAGTATAGACCGCTTAAGCGGGAGGGTAGCTAGCAAGGCAGGCTTAACCTCGCTATAGAGAAACCTGAGGGTATTAACCTAGCAATACCTATATATAAGGAGTATAATAGCTTCCTTATCCCTGCCTAGGGACTACTTAACTACTAGACTAAAAAGCTATAGATTCTTAATATTAGGTTTATCTCCTAGACTAATAATATTATATTATTTTGCCTAGAAGTTAGCAAGGCAAGATTCAGTATTACTTACGCCTCTATACTAGACTTTAGTATTCTTAGTATTAAGAAGGAAGAAGAAGTCTTTAAGTATTAATATATTAACCTTATTAGAACTACTAGACTCCTTAATATCAGGTGCCTGCAGCAGCTTAGCTATTATTAACTTAAGGCTTTTCCTTAGGCGCTAGAGGTGAGATAATAGGAGGGAAAATCCATAAGGGGGAAGCGTACTATATATAGATCGTTTCTAGGAGAATATAATCTTATTAAATATATTATAGTATAAGAGAGTAATATAGCTTATTATTAATTCCTTAAACGTCTATATAACGCTTAGGATTATGACCTTATTTTAGAATATATAGTGCTCCTCGTCTCTTAGCTAGGTTGCGCTATATAGGCTGCTAGGGTATAACCTTATATACTAATATATGCTAGGAAAGAAGATATATATTATCTATCCTTGGATTAATCTGAAATAGGTATAAGGGATATTATGAAGTAGTATGTTTTTAAGTATATAAGTTTCAGGGTTTAATATTAGGTAGGGAATATAGATATTTCTATTTAGCGTTCTCGCTAGCTAGCGAATTAGCATGTAATTAATAGAGTCGTTAAAGGCTGTAATATCTAGGATAATATTGAGGAAGCTATTAGTATTAAACTTAATATAATAGATTCGGGTGTTTATATTATAATCCATATCTAATAATACCTCTAGATGCAGCGAGCAGTAGTACGAACTCTCACTATAGGCAATAGCCTCAAGGACTTTTGCTTTTAGTCGTATCCTACGATAAGGAAATCATTTCTATATATAGGTTAAGTTATCCTTCTGCTCTATACCTAGGTATCTAGCATCCCTTATCTACTCAATATTGCTCTTTATCTCCCCTAGGATACTATCTAAGCTGCAGGTACTATTATTCACTAGGTTAAAGTAGCATCCCCTATTATTTAATTAGGTCCTACCTCTTGCTATAGAGTAGCGTTATATAAGATAAGACTAAGTTAGGTGATAGTAATAATCCTTTATATAAGGCTGGATTCTACAGCTATTATCTCATCTTTAACCCAGGTAGCTAAATACTACTTATTGATATATATTAGTAGGTCTTCTAGTTTAGTTATAGGGGTAATTGAGGGCGCTATAGTAGAGAGTTTACTATTACTATCTATATTACTATCTATCTTATAATCCTTAGCAGATAGGTCTAAGTTATTATACTTAGGGTTAAGGTAGGTCTTATTAGCGTTATTAATATTATTATCTATAATACTTCTGCTACTTTGAAATAAGTTCTTACTACTCCACGCTATTTCTTTATCGAAGTTTTTAAATAGTGATATTATCTAATTAATTATAGCTATATTATTGCTCAGGTTAGCGCTAGATTCAGGAGGAGCTATCTCGCGAGATGTGCATATTAAATATTAAGTATCAGAGTAATAGTACTAGAGTAAGCATACTAACGTAGTGGTCTACTTAATCACTTTATACTAGGGCTAAAGGCTTATATATTAATTTATATCCGTATTCACACTCTTTAATAACGTTTTATCGTCTTCAAATATAAACATCTATATCCCATCTCTTATAGCGTTCTATATATAGCTAAATTATATCATAGTAAGGCTTAACCTATTATATTCAGCTTTCATTCATTCATTCAGAGACGAAGATGCCTTTATAATCCCTTTCTATACCTATACCCTAGCCTTAGCCCTAAGCTATATTTACTCATATCAACCCTTATATATTATTTTACCCCTGCATTAGATTATCAATCAGCCCTTATATAGTATGGAATATTATATTATTACTAGTTTATAAAGGGAGGGGTTTAAGGGCGTTGTTTTGCAGGCTACTATGAGTTATAAGTAGTTAGTGTCTTAGATATTTATCTGGGTTTAGTAATAATTATATTTACTTATTCTAGTCAACAGATCTGGAATATTTGCTATTTAAGATTTATAAACTTGCATATAGGAGTTATTCTACTATTTATAAATCTCAAATAAGCCTAAACCTCGGTACGTATTAGTATATTAATAGGGCTAATAGAGTATATAAGCATTAGAAATATATGTTCTTAAGTCTATTAAGTAGTTTAGAGGTTAGAGGTATATTATAAGAGGTAGTATAGCTGCTATCTTAACTCTTTGCTCCGTTTTCTAATACCTTAGTCTATCTTCTTGTGATTTAGCCTATGTTTATAATCTATTAAAGGTAGTACTAAAACGGAAGGCTATCTATTTCAATAATGTTATTTTTAATAGCTAGTAATGCCCGAAGGCTTATTTATTAAAGAAGCTGTAATTAGTATCGCTGAGCGAGGGGCACTAGACTACCACGATAATTTAGCTACCTCCACAAATAAAGGCTATATTATCAAAAGCTACACACGAGGGCGAGCGTTTTCACTAGTTTATTATTATATTTAAACGGGAACTAGACCGCTAAACGAAGATAAATAAGTATATAGTCTATATTACGAAGTTAGCTATATTCTTAGAGAGTTTAGGGTGTAGTTAGGATATTATTCGTAAGTGGTTCCCTAGTTAGGTCTTCTTTAGTTTTCTTATAACAACATAGCTAACTCTACTGATGATTTATCCATAGTAAATAAGTCTGCGAACTCTAGAGAGCGATAAGATGATATAGACGTTAGGCCTAATAAGGCTCTAGAGATAAATATAATATCTAATAATAGGATACCTAGGGTAGGGGAAGAGGGAGAAACTGAGAGCTAATTATCCCTATAGAGGAAACTACCTAAGCAACTATAGCTAACTTCACGGGCCCCTAGCTTACTTAAACCCCTTAGGATTTAAGTAGAAGAGAAGGATAAGTTAGGAAGAATATCTTAGTCCTAGGCTATATTCTAAGATATTATAAAGGATCTGGGATAGGAAGACGAGATCAAGGTTATAGAGGATAACTATTACTATATTAGGGAGCTTATATTCTATTGAATATTTAGAGCTATATCTAAAGATCGATTATATTACTTACTAGCTAAATATAGTACTAGAGCTATATCCTTACTAGGTAATAAAGTATAGAAAGCTGAAGGTTTAGCGGAGAAGCTTAATAGAGCCTAATACCTATAACTAGCTTCTTTTATAAGGCAATAGAAGGGTATTATTAATAAATTAGCAGGGATAAAGACTACTACTACTTAGATATAGATCTATATATAGTAATATAAGCTATAGAAGAGGTAGATAGAGTTAAGATATATTTTCTAAGAGAAGGGGCCCGAATTGCTCAGGTTATAAGACTTCTTAAAAGGGGAAGGCTTTAGTACCTAATAAGGGAAAGGAGTAAATAGCTACTTAGCTACTTATTTTATAAAGGAGCTTTGCTTTAGAGAAGGAAAGAAGTTTATAGATTTAATTTATAGGTTTATTATACTTAGAATTCTTATTAAAGTTCTTAGTTTAGGCGTTCTAGTATTTTAACTCAAAAATATTAAGTTTTATTATAAATAAGTTAAAAGGTAGAAGGGACTATAGGACTTTTAGGTCTTAAACGAGGAAGAAGATATATCTAGTCTATAGTGCTTTAGTAGAAAGGTTATTATTCTTATAATATCTTTATAAAATAGTAAAGGAAAGTATTATAGATAGGATAAGGGTTAGGAAGAACCTAAATATAATATAAGCTTTATAGTAAATCTAGGAGGGAAAGGGAAAGAAAGAGGTATTAGATTTTCTATTATTAGTATTTATAAGAAGTATTAAGGAGAGAGATATTATAGAGGTTAAAAAAGAGGAGTAATAAGAGGGAGAAGGGTAATAAAAATATAGAGCTTAGGTATAGAGAGCATTATTTTAATTACTTTTAGTAATTAAATGATAGGGCTTAGGTATAGAGAGTATTATTTTAATCGCTTTTAGTAATTAAAAGATAGAACTTAGGTATAAATAGTATTATTTTAATTACTTTTAGTAATTAAAAGATAGGGCTTAGGTATAGAGAGTATTATTTTAATCGCTTTTAGTAATTAAAAGATAGAGCTTAGGTATAGAGAGTAGTATTTTAATCGCTTTAAGTAATTAAAAGATAGAGCTTAGTTATAGAGAGTATTATTTTAATCGCTTTTAGTAATTAAAAGATAGGGCTTAGGTATAGAGAGTATTATTTTAATTACTTTTAGTAATTAGAGAATAAAAAAAATTTTATAAATCTTAAGTATTATTAGTATTAAATATATTATGACTTATTAGTATAAAAAATAATATTTAATTTGAAGTATAATTTCTAGTATTATAGCTTATAAAATGTTAAGTTACTAACTTTAATATATATTTATATTAAAGAATAAATATAAAATGGAATAAGGGTTTAATATATTAGTAAACAAAAAGCTTTCTATAATTAAATTAAACACTTTTTTCAAGGTATTAAGGTTTCTATATTTTATGATTTTTCTTAAAACCTGACTCTTAGAACCTTAATTGATATTATAATACCCCCTAGCGGTCTATAGGGATAGCATATATTTAAACTAATAAAGTGCCCGCTCCTATAGGTTAGTTATAAGAACTTATACGAACTATATAACTACCCCTATAGCGGCTAGTTTTTATCTAGATTATCTAGGTCTTACTAAAGGGTAACTATAGTTTTATTACTAAACCTAATAAGTATTTATATCCCTAATAAGGTATAAGGCGAAATACATTTGAAAAAACCGTCATTAACCTATGCCTTCTGTTGTCGTGTTCCACACCGTGGTGGGTTCCTCACTTTCGCGGGCGGGGAGCCGGGGAGAACCTAGAACACCTCAAAGGCACAACTAGGAGTCAAGCATCAATACCTCAATCCAATAGGCTCAAAGCTTCTCCTCAGCCCTCTTTCCCCCTGCTTTTATCTCTATTAGACTTTGAGTTATGACTAAATACATAGTAGAGCATAGGCTAGTTACCAACTATACTACTTATATTACTATCACGCTTAAAACTAAACGCTGCTATACCTACGTATACATAGCGTCAGGCAGCAGTTATTAGCATGCGTGGATAACGTACCACTAAAACTCTACGGTATGCTCCCACGAACCTTCTCCTTAACTACGGTGGACAAAGGCAATAATACTGCGGGCTAGCTATATTAACTTTCAGTCCAGACCTCTAGCCCTGGCGCTTCGTCAATCGAGGCCTTCACACCTATAACTTAGTTCAAGGTTTTAATCAAAATCATCATAGTAGTCAGTAACTACTAAGTTTTTATTCATAATTTAGTGAGGAAAAAACCCCGCCTTTTTCAGATATTAAGGTTACTAAGAAGCCGCGTTAGCTCCGTCGCCCGCGGATTACTCATGCCTTCCTCATCTATTCCCTTCCATGGCGCGAGGATCACAATAGTTTCCTCTAGCGAAACAGGTACGTCGGCGTTATCATTATTTTTAATTCTATTAGTAAATGCAGACAGTAAATAATTACTTCGCTCCTAGGGAGCCGCCGTTACCTACTCCAACTTCAAGAGCGTCTTCTAAACTAACTAGCGACTCCTAGCTCTTACTATCACTCTTCTTAATAGTAATTTATCCAAAGTCGGTATACTCTTTTATATTAATAATAGGTAGTATATTGGATATACTAGTTTACTGAGTAGGTTGGCTATAATAATCATAATTAAGGGGATACTAACTATAATATAACTTTAGTAGCTAATCTATATTTTAGTCACTATTACGAACTAGCACTTTCCCTTAATATTACTACTTCGTTATAGCTTACTATAGTATAAAGTAGTTAGCATCTTGGGAGCTATATATATCTTAGGTTACGGTATATTATAGTTAAGAATACTCTCGCCTCTTTTATAAGTTTAATTATTTTATGATTAGTAATATAGTATTATTATATTTCTAGACCTTACTTTTAGCCTATATATTATACTTATATATAATATTATCTAAAGAAAATATAGCTATAGCTATTATTTTAATAAAGTATAATAGGAAAATAATCTTTATACTCTATAGTAGGGTTCTCTACTAATAGAATCTTTACTCCTAGCTGGAGCTAAAGTTTACTAGCTTATAGTATTAGTTATCTCTATATAGTATTAGAGCTACTTTCTACGCTATACCTCTATTACTAAACATCCCGCCCTATATAACAGAAGTCCAAAATAGCTCTCGCTTTACTACTATTCAACCTTAAACCAGAAAGTCTAGTTCTACAACTAGATCTATTCAGAGCAGAAGATAGGAGCTTTACAGAGCTTAAGGGGCTATCCTGCTGACTCACGGGCCCTAGCGTCGGACGCCAGTACTACATAGTATGTCGGCAATTGCGGGATAGCAGCAATAGTCAAATAGAAGCATACCGGTTAGTTCCAAGTTGCTCTGTATATTAGCTAAGTATCTGCTCCGTTCAACAGGCTAAGGGCAATGTGAGCCCGTAGGGATATCCCAGCCGGTATGCCCGTCCGGACAATGGTCACAGCGAACAACTGAGACAGAAGCATCACGGTTGAGCAGATAATATAGGTTAAGTTTGTGTGAGAAAGTGTAATTACCCTCATGTGGCTGAACATAGAGGTAGCTGTTAATTTGACGGTGTCGTTTTGTTAATTTGCCCGCGCTAGCCTAATCTGGAAGCGGCGTTACTAGCGCCACGATTAATCCACCCCTCTAAGTACTGCTCTCTCGAGCTATAACGTCCTATCATTAACTCAGCCGAATTGCTGCCCGCCGCGCGCGCAAGCGAGATTACGCCTACCTAGGCCTTCTATATAACGTTCGTTAACTAGGTATATTAAATCGCTTAATTTCCTATATATCTTATTTTCTTTGAGACTATTATAATATCTAACGCCTAGATCTGGGCCCCTACCTTTAAAAAGTGCTAGCTACGCGCCTATGTCGCTCTATATATAGAGGGCTTTACCCTATGACTAAGAACTACTAATAGTAGTAACTAATATAATATTATTCATAGTCGCGAGGGTAAGTACGTTTTAATTATATTAAAATATAAGTCTTATACTAAGTAGTATAACTACTACTTCAAAGCTAAGATTTAATATATTGCCACTACTAATTAGTAGGTATAGGAGGTCCTTAATAGCTTCTAGTATTATAATTACTCTTCTACTACCTCTAGCTAGTTTGATATAGTCCTAGCCTTCTAAAAGCTTATTATTAATAAGGTTAAGTAAGCTATAAAGACTTCTAGTAGCCCCCTAAAACAGAACCCTTACTAAATATATTCAAGACCTCTCTACTACTAATAATATAATATTGCGTAGTATTACTAACCTTCTTAGGTAGGAGGGTTATAGAGCTAGCCTATAAGATATCTATAACTAGTAGTACTATATTTAGTAGGAAAAGTATAGCCTATTATTATTAACCTAGCTCTTTCTAAATGTGCTCGCTAAGAGGGCTAATATACCTTACTACGCAGTTTAACGTAGCGATAATAGTAAGATTAATGGTGTTCTTTAGATATACTAACCCTACTTAGATATACTAAAAATAAACCTAGAGTTATTAATAATAGATAATATATATAAGGTAAGTAATATATTACCTCTACTTCTACCTACTCCTACTACTACCCCTATTTATTTTTATTTCTATTTTTTACTAATAAATATATAGCGTAGGTTAACTAATTCTAAATACCCCTCTTCTAAGTCGTTAGTCTCTCTACTATTAATACTATATTTAATACCTACTTTTGCCTTATTTTAGCTAAAACTACTGAATTTTTCTAATAGGTACTTCTATAGTTATATAAGTTATTTCTTGAGAATTTTATACCTAACCTAAGCGTTATTATTACTAATTTTAACGCTAGTTTAAAGCGCGCTACTAGGGAGGTATTTCATCTCTTAAAGTAATAGCTCTATATATAGTATACACCTAAAAACATTACTTTAAACGCTAAGAAAAAATAGGTAGGTTAATAAGCCCTCGAGGGTAATAAGGAGGCTGCTGCTACCCTTAACGCTAATAATAATGCTATTAAGCCTTAATTTTATGCCTAGAGTTATGACATTACTACTTAACTTATAGTAGAGGTAGCTATGCGCCTAGAAGGCGTTAGTAAGGCCCCTACTAAGAATTAATATAACTATAACCCTATTAGCCTTATCGAGGCGTAGAGTACCTTTATTTACTTATTAACGCGCGAGGCGTATAAAAAAGCGTAGCAATATATTAAGTAGTAGTTTTATAATTGGCTAGGTATATATAGTCTTATAGTATCTAGATTAAAACTAACTTCTTAGATATTCTATAGTACCTCTAGACGATATATATCCTATACCTTAAAGAGTTTATTAACTACTCTATAAATTAACTTTAAAACTGTAGCTATAAGATAATGTCGCTTACTAAGGGTAGCTACTACGAGTTAAAATTCTACCTTACCTACTACCTCTCTAATCTATATATCCTATATATAAAAATTCATAAGATAGTTAAAGAGAAGCAATAGCGATACTAAATGAAGTTTAGTAATAAGATCTATAAATAATATACTACTAAAAGAAACATAGGCTTATTAATAGATCTATCTATAAAGTTCCTTTCTAAGCCCTTAATCTTCTTTATAATTAGTATAATACTACTAATAATATATTTAAGCAGTAGAGAAGCCTTCTTACTACCTATACTAGTTCGTTTACTAAGTAGTAGGGTCTACTCTGCTGCTATAACCTATCAGGTTAACTACATAGTAGTAATAGCAGGGTTCTTAGTATTAAAGATATTAATAACTACTAGCGCCTCAATTAGAGTAATATAAATACTTAAGTCTAGTAGTTACTAACTTTTTACTATTATCTCTAGTATAAATTAATTAGGATTAGATAACTTACCCTCAAGCCTAACCTAAATATCATTCCGAGAAATAAATAGTACTAACGCTATAAGCCTAACTCCTCTAATAGTAAGGCCCCCCCTACTATTAACTTAAGCGATATATAACGCGTGCCTTCTGCGTAGGAGGTCTATAAGGCCTCTTAGAGGTCTTTACCCTCCTCATACTCATTAGGCTATTTTAGGGAAGTCTATTGGGTCCGTCGGGCTATCTTAGGGAAGTCCGTAGGAGTTAGGAGATATAGGGAGGCACCGGGTGGCCCCCTAGATAAGTCCTCTAGCCCTTGTGTAGTGGGTTAGAGGGCTAGAGAAGAATGTTCAACCTTGGTTATACCTATATATACTGACTCTCTCACTCTGCACCGCACCCTTTCGTGACACCCAGCGTATTAGCTTCTAACTAAGCTGCCAACTCTGGTTTCTAGACTCTCGTGAAAGTCGAGGACGGTACCCCCCTCACCCAATGCTTGGCGCCAACATACACTGTCCCTTTCGGCAAGAATTTCTACACGGTCTGCCCCAGTAGCGACTTCACAAACAGCCTGGCGATGGACATTTGGTATAGAATCCCGAATGATCTTGCTTGCATTGCCCTGTGCTGGTTGAAACCTGGATGTACCAAGATTGTATACAACTTTGTCACTAAGACATGTTACAACAAGGGAAATCCATCTCTGGCCAGCACCAGATGGCGCGTGGACACCAATCTCCGTGCAATCTACATCAATTGATCTCTTGCGGATGAGATAGGTTGGAAGCGAACCACTGTTTTTATTGGAATATGCTCCTGCCGGTGGGGTTTGTTTAAAAAGTTGTGGTGTGATTAATGTTCTGCTTAAGGAGAGAGAGAAAAAGGAGATAGGGAAAGGTTTATGAATTTCACAAATACAAAGACTCCTGGCCTATTTTGCACCGTCCATTTCACTAGTCCAGCCGTCGAGTACATTGATGATCCCAGCTGAAAGTAACGCCCCCATCCTTGTCATGGGAGATATGAGACCAGGTCCATCAATGTGAGCCAGCGTGACCTTATTACTTCCAACGCGCGGTCCTTGAAAACTATTCCCACAGATTATCAAGGCTCGAAGTAACATGGTGGTCTTTCATATCGGACTGGCCTATAATTCAAAATCAAACCACTTTCTTTCAGATATTTAATCCCAAAAATTGTGCCTACCTCTTCCCCAGCTACTCTTTTTACGTCCTCCGACTTTCGCAAACACCTGCGCTGTCACACAATTATGTCTAGTCATGTGCGGGAGCAAGTTGCTGGCAACCTGATTAACGCACATCTCGCTGCTCTTATGCACATTGTCAGCGTCACCAAGTCAAGGTCCAAAAAGAGAAAAAAAAAAAGAAAATAGGTTCACTTGTTCATTCTCTACTTTCTACCTGCAATCAAAACACTTTACAATCCATGAGGCGAAACAACATAGTTAGTCCAGAGTATCCGTCCAAGGAAATGCTAAAAAGATTAGGTTCGGCTCCTGACACCTTACGCACTATGCGCAGACTTCGCCGTTGACGGATGCCGATAAGATGACTCCTCGGGAAGCATCTTCCTCTCGCCATGATCTGGCAACGTATCATCAGAAGAAGAGTGGCCTTCGTTCGGCAGCATGATGGCTCGGTCCAGGGCGTAGGGCAGGCCTCGGTGACGGCCACGAATCATCATCGCACAGATGACGAGCTTGCTGAAAGTGGTGAATTGTCCGCAGAGCGATGTCATGACCGCAGGGTGTCCCAAGGACAACCCAACGTTGCCACTACGGGTTAAGTGAGCGATACAGAACAAATCACGCGAGGGGTGGGGTACTTGCTATGCGCTGACCACTTCGAAGAAGACTGGGAACACCGAGAAAGCCTGGCAAAAGTCAGATACGGCCTCGTGGAAAGAAGAAAAAGCGCTTTGGGAGGAGAGCACTCACTGGTTCATTGAAGTCCATGATTCTCTCGGATTCTGCAATGCAGATGCAGAAGGTGCCGAGGAAGACGTACCATAAATCGAAGCTGAGCTGGTTGCGGACGTGGGCCATGACGTAGGAAGCGCCATTGTTCTCGTCCACTTGGCTCTCGGTACCGTAAACGCTAAGAGCCCTTTCTTCGTATGTGTTGGAGGCGCGAATGCTGATGGCTATCGGGAAGACGGCAATATACATCATGCACAGCAAGCTGAACTGCACCCCGGGATTGACCATTGAAATATTCAGAGTCGACGTGCCGGTGTGTCTCGACGACGCAGCCTGGAAAAGAGCTGACAGAATACGGGGCCCCATTGGGAGATCGGTGACTGCAGAGTTGTCCAGGTCCAGAACGATAATCAACAGGACGTCGATAAAGTTCAGCACGAACACGATGCCGAACAAGATCCAAGTCGGCCGACCGGGGAAGAGCAGAGTGTAACATCTTCGAGGGTGGTCGAGAAGGAACTGGAGCTGTTCTTTGGTGGCCGACTTCTTGTTCACTACCTTCGACATGGTCCAGATAACAAGGCGGAGAAGAACAGGGTAAATGGTGTTGCCCGCGAAAGCAAGGAACGTCATGACGAGCATCGGCCAAGTAGCATCCTTGAAGGTGGCCATCGAATCGGGGGTGAGAGTGAAGCCGAGATTGTCGACCATGGTCTGGGCGGAATAGAAGGCCCACCAAGTCCGGCTTTGGCCGTTCTCTGCCAGCCAATCTGTGTACTTGGTCGGGGCGTGCAAGATCCAAGGCAAAAGGCAGATGACTCCAAACCAATGGAGCCCGAAGAAGTAACCTGCCGTTAAATCAGCCTAATCTGTGTGATGCGTGACAGGGAGTTATGCAGGCGTATACTAGAAGCAATCTTGAGCAGCAGCTTCAAGCTTCTGTACTCGATACCCCCGAGAAGCTCACGATCACGCTCGCTCAAGTTGAAAAACTGGGAGTTACGCCCGACAGTAACTTGACGGGATAACTGACGAAGGTCCGTTGTGCGCGACCGAGTCGATAGGTCGGAGCGACGCGACTCGCGTTCCTTAGACTTGGTCTGGCCAAGAACAAGAAGAGATGAGGCGACCTTTTCCATGGAACGGGCGGCGCGCATTGCCGGGCCCTCGATGCTATGCGGTCTTCGCCGAGTCAATCCCGTTGCTGACGGCCCAACCGGACGAATGGCGTCTATCTCGGGCATTAGCAATCGCGAGTTTCGGTGGCTACGACTCTGATGTATTCCAATGTCGCGTTGGGTCGGGTGAGAGGCTTCGACTCACCGTCATCGTCGTCTACACCACAGCTAACTTCGATCATGGACTGTCCTGAAGAAATTTCGGCTGGGGCTCACCTAGAACAGCAGACAGACTTACCATTGTCACGGTCTCTAGGACCAGGAACGTGCAACACTGTCTCATTAGCTTGGTTGGATCGAGGTTGCGGTAGTTTGTCTTCAAAGGTGATGGTGGTCGATCTGGCTGGAGGTTTCGGGATCGCGGTGTCGGCTGCGTCTTGGTCCGGGTTTGTCTCATTGTTGCGGACGGGGTCTTGTTGAGGATATTTACTGGCTTCGAGATCATCTTCGTCGTCGTGCTCCGGTGCACGGTTGGCTTCCAGGTCCTCTGGGTTCCCTCGGTCGGATGCCGCTGCAAACTAATGTGAGTGCAAAGGGGGAAAAAATGGTTGTCTTGATTATTATGAGTCTGACTGACCAATGCTCTTCAGACGTTGCTGGAACCAATAGAGTCGCGCGACAACGACCATGATATTAACGAACATGAGGTTAGTGATCATCGGGATGACGTAGATGTAAACTTGTTGGTAGGTTTCATGTCCTTTACATCGACGCTGGATATCAGATGGTCAGCATCTAGGTACCTTGCTGCAAGTTCGAAACACCAGCCAGTCGCAACGTACGTATTCAGGCCGGACTCGGTCGAGCCGCTGCAGCCAAAGAAGAAAACATCGACGGCAGCGAGGTTACCATAGGGATACAGAACGACGAAGGACGATAAGCTGCAAAAGAGAATCCAGGCGTCTGTGTTGAAGAGACTACCGTCAGCTTGGGTCTCTCGGGTAGTTGGCCGTTGGCTATTGATGAATCAAGGGGGAAACTTGCAGTGCAGGGATATGAAGTTGAGCTTCGGCTTCCACATGGCTGCAAGTATTACTTGCAAGAATCCCGAAGCTTTGGAGATAACTCAAACACTTGATTACGATGATGTTGAATGCGACAATTTGAGCGAAATACCTTACAGGCGATCACTGGCAAGCAGGCAGGCTTGCAACGAGCTTTTAAAAAGGATGAAACCCTCAAGCGCGCATCGCGGAGGGGAAAGGGGCCTCTTCGTTCTGCGGGAATTAATCACACCTGCAGCAGGGCCAGGAAACACTCGCAAGCTGGACGAGCGGGCGTGCCAAGACGCATCCTGGCCAGTTAGAAGCCGGGGCTGTGAGCTGAATGGATACTTTGGTCATCGTGCGTTGCCAAGAGAAAGAGAAAAGGGTGAGGTGATTAAGACGAACTTGACGTGTCGAATGCGTGGCGAGAAATATTGCATCTTGAATCATAGAATCCTCCCTTTTGTGCCCAAATCGGGGCGGTTCTGCGGGGACTTTATGCTTATATTTGGGGACCCTGCATAGGATGGGGAACAAGCCACATTCTGATTGGTTGCATCACACTTGGGCTTCCTGTGGCTTTCCTGTGGCTTTCCTGTGGCGCAAAGCCAGGTGTGGCGGAGGCAGACTGTCGTCACGTGAGAAGCTCTACACCGGCTGGTCACCGAGATACTCGCGAGGGCGGACACAGCACGGCTGGCGCATCCTCAACTGCGCCTCCAGGTGGCCGCTATATCGGCATGTTTCATATTTCCTAAACCTGCAAAAGGCAGAAGTCTGAAGTCGCATAGACATTAGCTTAGGTGGGCTTAGGAACCCTACCACCAGGCCCAGAACCAACACCAGGCAACCAACAACCAACTGGGTTGGCATCGTTTCCCCCAACTTCATCTTCATCGAGTCTAGAGCTGTGAACGCGTCAGCTCCGCTTCATTATAGCATGAGATATCTTGCTGCATTGGTCTTCCGAAAACTCAAAAAGTCTCATCTCAGTCGTTTGCATCGTACTCATCTACATGCGAGGCCATATCCTTGGGAACATCCTCACCTGTGGCATCTTCGCCGCGATTTTCGCCGTCGTTATGGCTTCATCATGGCCTTACGACAGCCCGACAGCCCGACAGCCATCGACACTCTCGTCCCGGGTTACTAGTCGCCAGACGACGAGAAGCCCGATCCACGACGGGCGCCCCTTCATTCGATGCAAAAGATACACAACGTCCTCATAAACTGCACCACTGTCAAGAGTCTCAAGCGGCGCGTCACTCTTTTGGCCTGGTCAAGCTGGCCGGACCATTCAACTTCCCGTTTGGCTTCCCAGTGGTATCGCATTATCCGTCCAAGCTCGAAGTCCTCCATCTCGACGGGTACGAATTTGACGAGCGACCATGGACGGGTGTGAAACTCCCGGACAAGCTGTTCCCATATTATCCGCATAGTTAGCCCCTCGACGGCATTGAACTCTATCTACGGTGGTACTTTTCTGACCGCGCGACGAAATACTATCAGCGGCGCGACCTCCCCGAAGAATAGAGAATCAAAACGAACCTCGACCTCTGGATTGGTACCATGGACTTCTCTCATATCCGAGAATTAGGTGTGCGAAGAATCAGAGGAGAGGAGGTCGCCGTAATACGGTTGCCGCCGTTGTTGAAATCACCAAAGTCACTCATCATTCGGGGCCACTATGCGCTGGACTCCATTCTCGCTCTGCCCCAAAACTCCCTGGACCATCTATTTTGGATCTCTGATTGTCAGTGCAAAGCTGCTGAGTCCGGTTTGGACGTTCTACGCCATCATGGAAAGTCACTCCTCAGCCTCGAGCGACGAGAACCCGAGAAATCCTACCACCGTCGACAGACCCTGAGAGCTGAAGAGCTCGCGTCTCTTGAAGACGCGGCACCGAATCTGCAGAATCTCATAATCGACCTCAATCGTGACGGCATCTGGCCCATGGAGGAACTCGAGTCTTCTAGGTTGTCTCAAGAACACCTTACGGGAAACGACAAGTCGAGGGGGAACGATCTTGACAACATGGCAAGACCGTTGTTGAATAAGACCAGTGCCACAGAACTCTTTCAGTTCCTAAGGAAGAAGAAGGTTGGCCAAGAATTGATCGAGGTAAACTTTTTCGCCGGCGGCTGGGAGAGTTCTCATGACGGTCCCTTATATGAGCCTAGTTGGCTCGAAGATAGGAACGAGTGGGTGACGTGCAAAGTTATGGACGAATGGGGTGGAGGGGAGCTCCATCGTGTGGCAAGGTCCTGATACGACACCCATCACGAGCAACCGATCCTGGATCAGTTCAGAGCCCCTCGACTCGCAGCCCGTCAAAGTGAGCACACCGCGGTCTGCAGATGATGACGAGGAAGTTCAGTTGAGGCAATTGAAGAGAGAAATGGAGTTGTAATTTGTGTTAAGATGCCCGAGGCTTCCCCGCTAAGAATCACGACGGGGGAACGCCGATTCATATCAAAATCGACGTCGGGGATCTTCTGTTATTAATCCCACCTTATTAGGTGACAACGCCGGGCACTTCCACCGCGGCTTCAAGGAACCCCGCTGCTTCAAGGAACCCCGCTGCAGATGCGATGCCGAGGAACCGGGCCGCACCCCCTCCACATCGCCATGGCCGCCCAATGACCAACGCGACAGGGGACACGTGCCGGTGATCAATTCACAACCTGACAGACTTGCCCATCGACTCTAGTTTGTTTCTCCGTGCCTGGCAAACATTTGCCCATGTCAAACATACCGGACTTTAGAAGGAGGGTTCCTTTTTGCAGTCACCACTGCAATAATCCTTGAATGTTGTCGTCATTGGACACATCTTCTTGAAATCGGCCATCCTTGTGTCATTCCCATTGCCCAATCATTGATCGGATGATTATCCACGAGCTCGAGCTTGCCCATCTGCGAGACGTGCGGCCTGCCGGTCTGTAAGCGTAGTTCACCTGCTGGACTCAAAGCTGCGGAACTCCATCCGCGTTGACATACTGCAGACTTCCGTACTGTCGGGATGCTCATAAAATGAGAGGCCATCCGCCGCAGGATAGCGTAGGCGCCTTCTGAATTTGAGAGAAGACCAGCTGTCTCCCTTGCTTTCCCTCCGGTGCGACATTGTCCAGCTCGCCAACATGCTTCAATCTACCGTCAGCGTTCTGGCCCTCGCGGCCGTGGCGTCAGCCGCCTTCACGGGGAACATGAACTACCTCTCTCCCTCCAAGCATCACGCCTCACTGGGAATCTCCATTCGCAAGGTCGCCAAGAGAACCTACGCCAAGTCACCCTGGGATCCGGCGAAGCTCAACTTCACGCATGGCGTGGCGTCTGGCGATCCTCTCGACGACAGCGTCATCCTCTGGACGCGTGCCGCGCCGAGCACGGAGAACGACAGGAGCAACATCACCGTCTCCGGCTACGTCCCGCTCTACGACCATAGCACTGAAGACTACGTCCGAAAGAGCGATTCGCCTGTCTGTGTTGACTGGAAGATAGCCACCAACGACAAGTTCGATAGTGTCGTGGACTCGGGCACTGCTTACACGAGTTCTGATGTGGATTTCACCGTCAAGGTGGAAGCGAAGAAGCTTGCCCCTTACACGGTCTACTGTAAGTTTTGCGTCAAAAGTACCCAAAAGCCCAATACTCATTCCGAGAAAGACTACCAGTTCGCCATTTGCAAGTCAAACAACACCTCTCCCGTCGGCCGTACGAAGACAATCCCCGCGAAGGATGCTAAAGTCGACACCCCTGTGAGAATCGCTGTTTACTCTTGCAGCAACTTTCGTATGACATCCCCAATGTTGAAGGCCTGAGCTAGCTTGCTGATCGACGCATAGCCTTTGGATTCTTCAACGCCTACGGCAACCCCGTCAGAAAGGAGTCCGTTGACTACGTCATTCACCTGGGTGACTACATTTACGAGTATGGTAATGGCGAGTACGGCTGGGGCAACTCTATTGATCGTATCCCACTTCCTGATCGCCAGATCTACACGTAAGTTTCTATAAGTGTCAGCTGGAAAAGCGAGCCAGGTCTAACTTAGCGGAAGCCTGTATGATTACCGCAAGCGTCTCGCGACCTACAGAACCGATTTGGATCTGCTGGCTAGTCACCAGCAATTTCCCTGGATTCCGGTGTGGGACGACCACGGCAAGTGTTCCTGCGCGAGAACTTTGGGACAGCTGTTGACAGAAAAAAACAGAGGTCTCGGATAACACATGGCGCGACGGTGCCTCGGAGCTCAACAACACCGAGGAGTCTTTCATTATGGACGGAGGTGTCTCGGTCGACCAGCGGAAGATGAACGCTGTTCGAGCTTACTTTGAGTGGAGTATGATTTTCACGGGGCCCCCTCTCCAGAAGCATGATACTAACCCATCCTAGTGCCTATTCGTCAAGTCGACATGGATGACAACCTCCGTATCTGGAGAGAATTCAGCTTTGGCAGTCTCTTTGACCTGATTATGCTCGACACCCGCCAGTACGACCGGGCCGTAAGTAATTCTTGCATTCTGTTTCTTTCGTCATATGCTACCAGAAAGTCCAGATCACGGACGTCTACTGGAACACCGACTACGTCAACCAGATCAAGAACGAAGCCAGCCGTTCCTTGATGGGTCCCCGCCAGGAGACTTGGTTCTACAAGAGGCTTCGGGAAAGCTCCACCCGAGGCGCCCAGTGGCGTGTCATTGGCAATCAGATCATCTTCAGCCGGATGAACGAAAGCTTGTCTTTCGGGGCCGAGAACCCCTTCAACACTGACCAGTGGGATGGATACCAAGCGAACCGCAACCGCACGTTCCAGGTCTTGTACGAGAAGAACGTCAGCAACAACATCTTCCTCGCGGGAGACTCGCACGCCTCATGGGTCTCAGACCTCGTCTGGCTCGGCGAGCACGACTACGACCAGAACACCGGGTCCGGATCGGTCGGTGTCGAGTTCGCTGGCTCCGCAGTCAGCTCCCCGTGCCCAGCCGGTCAGAACATCTCCCTTGCAAAGGCGAACGTTGGCTCAGCATGGCTTACAGCTGCCAACCGCGAACTGCAATGGCAGGATCTCTATTATCGAGGATACTATGAGCTAAGCATCGACTATGATGCCGTTAACGCCTCTTTCTTCGGTATTCCTACGACTAGAATCAAGCAGGGTCACGAAATCTCGCTTGCCAATTTCACTGTTGTGGCAGGTGAGAACAAGCTTCATCGCCAGAACGGCACCGCTGCTATCGGTGGTGTCGCAGAGAGCGGTAGCCTGAAGAACGGTCGGGTTGTCCAGACCAACCTCACTCACGACACAACAACCGGCGAATATCTCAAGTACAACTCTCCTTAGACCTACCACACGGATAGATCGTATATACATATCTAAATGCAATAATGATACTATACTTAATTGGTACAGAGTTCATTTTCCGTCATCACCGATCCTTCTCCGAGAACCCCTCTCACGAGTTACATTGTAAGGAGCCCTATCAAGATAGCCTGAAGTCACATTCGAATGTCCGATAGCCGATATCTTCGGGTTGTTCTTTTCCGTTGGGAAGATAACAATTGCCGAGCCCGGCGCCGGTCACCTTCTAGGAGTGGCATGGCCCGCGGTAACATGGATTCTGATTGGCTCAGGACCAATGTCCCCGGATGATCACTCAACTTATCTATAGATCCCTCTCTGTGGTCTGAACATGGATCAAACGCGGCAGTAAAGTGGTGAACGTCATTATGAACTGCGATTCACGCGGGGTTACCTGATAAATTCAATAACGCGTAACCGTACTTATACTTTGATATCCGTCTCCTGATGTTTTTTCAACCCCATCATGTTCAGGACGATACCGAGACGAAAACATGGATACTCACAAAAGGTTTGACGCCGAAAAGACTGCCAGCTCTCGGCATGCCAGTCCAGAGACGCTGGTCGGCGAAGTCAAGAACGTCTCAAACGCCGATGCTGCCCTGGACTTCCTCTGGCGCTGCGGCGAAGTCGCGCCCATGACGGAAGCAGACGAACGCAGGCTAAAACGCAAAATCGACTGGAGGATAGTACCTCTCATGTTTGGATGCTACATCCTGCAGTACCTCGACAAAACCTTGATCAACTATGCGAACGTTATGGGATTGCAGGAGGACACAAGCATCACCGGCGACCAGTTTTCACAACTCGCGATGATATTCTACGTCAGTTATTTGGCTTTTGAGTTCCCCCACGCTTGGGGCATGCAAAGGTTTCCTACTGCAAAGTACATTGGCATTATGGTCTGCCTCTGGGGAGCCGTTCTCGCTGTCACCTCGGCTTGTCACAACTGGGCGGGTCTTGTTGTGACAAGAGTTCTGCTGGGAGTATTTGAAAGTGCTGTGGCACCGTCACTGATTGTGATTACGACGATGGTGGGTAGTTCAATTCTATCTCGAATCATCATTTGCTAACCTTCTCAGTGGTATAAACGTCAAGAGCAACCTCCTCGCATGGGAATTTGGTATCTCGGCACAGGCGGCGGTGTCATTGTCGGCTCTTTGATTTCCGTCGGCTTCCAACACTACAGAGGCTCTGGCTTTACCTCGTGGCAAATCATGTTCCTTATCTGTGGTTTGGTCACGGTTGCTGTCGGCATTACCGTCCTTGTTGTCCTTCCAGACAACCCAATGAGCGCCAGGTTTCTGTCCCCGGAGGAGAGAGTCTGGGCTATCGAGAGACTGCGGGCGAATCAGACAGGAGTCGAGAACAAGCACTTCAAATGGCCTCAATTCGTTGAGTGTTTTACTGATCCGCAAACCTACTTGTTGTCACTCATAACCATCACATCCAACGTTCCCAATGGCGCCGTCTCTTCCTTCCAGGCGACGATTATTAAAGGATTCGGATACACATCAAAGGAAACGGCCTTATTGTCGATTCCATCCGGTGCCGTCAGTGTTGTGTCGATCCTCGCAGCAACCAATATTGCCGGGCGGTTTAACCAGCGCGCCATCAACATCATCTGCCTACTGATCCCCGGTGTCATCGGCGCAGCGCTCATGGCATTCCTGCCTGAGGGTAATAAAGCAGGAAAGCTCATCGGCAACTACATGACCAACTGTATCGGCGCGTCTTTGCCGTTGCTGTACTCACTGGTCGGCGCAAATTACGCTGGGCACACGAAGAAGGTTGGCCATTTCGCCCGCTGCTGAACTCGCAAATACTGATTAGAGCCACAGGTGACCATGAACGCCACCCCCCTGATATGCTTCTGCGTGGGTAATATTATTGGCCCTTTGACTTTCACGGCGGAGTCTGCGCCAGAGTACATTCCCGCAAAGACGGCCATCATCGTGACATGCGGCCTCGCGATGTTATTCACACTCATTCTTCGCCTCTACTACGTCTGGGAGAATAAACGCCGCGACAACCTGGTGCGCACCGGTGAATTGGGGCATCTACAGGATATTGAGTTCAGTGATATGATAGATCGCTTGAACAAAGAATTCAGATATACGCTGTAGTGTCTTAGTAAGAAACGCAGGTGCCGTCCTCACGGTAAGACTGCCTGCATCCTACGCCAAACAGTTTTTGCACTCCAAAGCACAACTCTAGTCAGCTGCATGAAATAAGAAGTGTATTCTTGAAAGCGATGGATGTGAGCAAGTTGTCTAGTCCGTTGCATGACCGTAGCGACTGCCAGTATCCAAGCTTTCCCCGCGGCCTCCGCCACCCTTCGGAAACTTCTCCATTTTGCTCGTTATATACCCCAGATCCCCGAGACTCGGTCCTTGACAAGTTTTGAATCAGTGTTGACTTTCGGAGTGGGCCGACGCAGCCCTACGGCGACTATTTTTAGGGTGACCTTAATCTTGCCTCCCGTGCCGATATCCGTGACGGCTTGAACCTGGCGGCCGTGGACCTCCGATCGTCGTCTGAGTCGCGTGGCATCCACCTAGTAGTTCCAGTAGCTCGAGCCTCTTTTCAATCGCCCCCCGTCGCTGCCGCCTTCTCCTGATAAGTTCACTTGATCACTATCGTCTGACGTTCCAGCTGTGAGGCACCACTTCATCCATAACAACTTTTCTTGCTCTGCTTCGGATTTCAGTGTTCCTTTCACTATCCCTCGTTTCTTATGGCAGGTTTCACTTCACTTCCTCTTTACGTCTTATAACTCATATCATAGTACGAAGGATATCCAAAGTCCATCCGACAAAGAACTGATTCTGTCTCTGAGTTCGCGACATGGAGTCCACTGGCAAGATCCTTACCCACGATGTCCAAACAGACGCTTCAATCATTCACGACCTTTGAGTCACTCATCATGAGTACATCGGAAACAGCTGAGAAGCCGGAGCGAAACAAGATGCCTCATCCAAGCTTGCCCATCTACGTTGATCAGCGCAGTGAGCAGCATAGTCAGAGTTGCGGTGTCCATGGTCACTGCGCCGAGGTGGGAGGGCTACGCCGTTCTTATTCTAGTCATTCTCTCTTCGATGTTCTACAACTCGTGGCTCCGTCGCCATGTCGCCTATGACCGACCTACGTTTGGACACTGTTTGAATCTTACAGAGGAAGCAGTGATTCGACAGCTCGAGTTGGCCACAGTCACATGGGAAGAGATCAGAGGACAGGCTTCACCGCTCCAAAAGGTTGCTGGTGCTACATCTCTGAACGCCGTAATCGAATTTTGCATTGCAAACGACCTATTGGAAGACCTGTGTGTCCGTCTCATGAAGAACAAGACACTCGCGGCTGACCTTGTCGATCGTGAAGCCATAGAGATGGCCATTGACCTGAAACGCTTGCTCGAAATGCCGAAAGAAAATCAACCCATCATCTTCGAGGTCGCGAACGAGACTTTGAAAAGGAGAGGACTATTGCACTTCCAATATCGCAAGCGATATCTGGCAGAAGTCCTCGGCACCATGTTGTATCTTTCCCAGCACACGGCATAACCCAGGAAAGCCTATGAGACTCATGAAACTCTCAGCATATTGATAGTTATAATTCCCAATACGTAATATGGCTATGTAACGACAGCTGGTATTTGCGGCTTTCAAGCCTTTTATGAACCCCTCGAAATCTTGGAAGGCGGAAACGATCGTAAAAAACTGCGTCAAACTCCTCATTCGTTACACATTGCGCGCCTCTTACCTAATTATTCCCGACTCTCAGAAAGCAAACAGTTTTCCCAACTTGACATCCTCAACTTCCTTATCGCCCCTTCTCTTCGGAAGGCGCAACGACAATGGTTGCGAGTACGTCAACACTCTCCGCATCCTTCGTTTTCTGCTTCCTTTTGAACACGCCCTCAACGGCGGAAAACATCTTTCCGAGAAGCCGGTAGACAACCACAAAGGGCTTACCAACAAACCTAGCGGCTTTCTCGAACCGAATATAAGGGAAAATGCGCACAACAACTCCCCAGGGAATCGACATGAAGGCGATGACGAGGCAAATGGCCCACTGGTTCCCGTTCAGGCCTCCTTGCTTGATTTCGAAGACGCGACCGCCAATGAAAACAATGCCGACTTGGAGACCGACCATCAGGAGATAAATAAGTATGGGGAACTGGTTGCGGTGCACTCCTTCAAGCACGTTGAACTTGTTGTACAATCTGCGTGTCACAATCGGGGTATGGTGCAGAGTGAAAGAGTTAGTATAGATAGGTGCAAAGTCGTAATATTCATTCTTCTCTAACCCTCTAGTTTATTATATAAGGGTGCATAAGGGCTAGAGGTCTTATCTAGGGAGCTACCTAGTACCCCCTATCTATAGACTTCCCTAGGATAGCCCGTTACCCGGGGTACTACTAGTATTCCCCTTCTATAGACTCCTAGCATAGCTTATTATCCGAGGTGCTACTTAGTATCCCCCTTCTATAGACTCCTATAGGGTAGTCCGATAAGTCCTTTTCCCTACGATCTTATCTAGGCTCGTGATATAATTCCCCCTCTCTTAACTAGTCTATCCTTAGACTAAGCTACTTTATAGTTATCTAGAGGGTATCTAGTACTTACCTAGTTTCTTTTTATAAGCCTTCTTAGTTCCTAGTTCCTATAGGTCTAGAATTTAATATCCCTAAGTCTAGCTATATAACTCTTCTTTAAATAGCTAGGTAGCTTAGAGGAGTAGTTAGCTAGTAGTAAGGCACCTTATCCTCTACTCTAGCTACTCTTATAGCTCTATACCTAGGTATTAAGGGACTTTATAGTTTAGAGAAGCTTAGAAGAGTAGTTAGCTAGTAGTAAAGTACCTATCCTCTACCCTAGCTATTCTTATAGCTTTCTATATAAATAGTTTAGAGAAGCTTAGAAGAGTAGTTAGCTAGTAGTAAGATACCTATCCTCTACCCTAGCTACTCTTATAGCTTTCTATATAAAATAAAAAGTAATTAGAAGTGCTTAGAGGAGTAGTTAGCTAGTAGTAAGGTATCTATCCTCTACCCTAGCTACTCTTTTAGCTCTCTATCTAAAAGGTCTAGGGCTATCTAGTAGTTATCTAGATACCTATAGCTAAACTCCCTCGCGAGGGTTATTCCTTCCTTCGCAGGGTTATACTAAAACGTTTTATTATTTAGGCTTATTTTTATTACTTTGAATTCACCCTCTAAATTATTATATTTTCTAGTTATTATTATATTTTTAATAGCTTTATAGGGGTAATAAAGATATTCTCCTTCTAGGGGTGAAAGCATTTATTATTATTATATAGGAGTTAGCTAGTAGTTATCCTATAGTTACCTAATACCTCCCTATTTATAATAGGGTTAAATAAAGCTAAATAATATAATAATCTAGGGATTATCCTCCTTTTAGCTATATAGAAAGCTAACTTTAGTATTAAGTTAAAAAGTATAAATATTATTCGAAATTTCGCCCTGCCTAAAATCCTTCCTCTTACTTCTTTAGATTTATAATACTAGTAAGTTGCTATTAGTCTCCCGCTCCCCTATTATTAACTTTATCTTAATTATTATATAATAAATCTATTATTATATCTTCTACTACTAATAACGCTGCCCCCTTTCCCGCTAGTATACTAGATACTTCCTATATCCTAATAATAAGTGAGCTCCGGGGGTGCTCCTGCTGCTATTATCTCTTAGTATAAGCAAAGTAGGAGCCCCCTAAGGGTAATATCCCCGAAATCAAGCTCCTTGCGAGCTTAATTATCTACTTTAAGAGCGATAATAAGCACCTAGTCCTTAGCTAGTATTTATCTAGTGCTTCGCTAGCTTTTAGCCTCAGAATTTATTACTAATTTATATAATTTTAGATACCTTAATTAAATATAAGCGTTATAATAAAATAGGTAATAAAAAAGCTTATATTAATATAAGTTTTATATATTATTTTCTAGTCCTTAGCTACTAACTCCCTATAGCCTACTTATTATATAATAGGCGCTACTAATAAGCTTAAGCGCCTTATAGATAAAGGTAGTACTAAGCCTGATATTTTATCCTAATATAATAAGAATAAGGTAGGTTACCTAGTGCCTCTCTAGTGCTTTACTATTAGTATTTAATTATACTTAGGAGGAGATCCTCGCTACTTAGCTTATAGTAAAGAAGGCCCTCTAGGCTAAAAAGAATAATACTAATATTACGCCTAAGACGTATAAGGCTAAGGAGGCTAAAATCTCTATAGAGATAGAGGATTACTAGGTAGCTACTTTAGAGAAGGCTACTACTTACTAGTAGTACCTCTCTAAAGAGGTAGAGAAATAGACTAAGTTATTATATAAATAGTATAAGGAGCTCTACTATTACTACTCCGAGATAGAGTAGTTTACTAAGTATTAGATAGAGGCATAGGAGTTATAGGCTATATGCGCCTAGGAGTCGCTCGACTCTTATAATAAAGTTATAAGTCCCTATAAGCCCTGCTAGTACCTCCCTAGTACTTATCTAGTCGATTTCTAACTTTTTTAGAACTATGAGGTTATTATTATTAACTCTAGTAGTAAGGATAATAGCTCTAATAAGATAGGTGCTAGCGCCTAGGGGATTTAAAATTTTTTAGGAGCACCCCTAGTAGGCTGCTAATAAGCTCTAGGTATATATAGTTACCTTTAGGCCTCGTTTTTATCTTTTTTTTTTATCTTATTAGTAGCCTTCGGGCGTTTTTCGTTTTCTCGCCTCGTTATAGGGCCTTCGGGCTAATAAATTAAAATACCTAGCTAGCGTGCCTAGTTTCTAACTATCTACTAGTTATCCGTTAAATCGTATAGGGATTATAATATTTCTGCTTATAATTTAGCTTTATTGTCGTTTGATAAATCAATAGATACGTTATATTATAGTTCCTATGAATTATCTAGTTTACTATAGCCCTTTTATTTGATGAGGTACTAATAGTTCTATCTAGGGCCCCTATAGGTAATAATATAGTCTACTATATAGATATTATTATCGTTATTATTAATTAGGATTTCTCGTGGTAGGATAGCTAAGCTAAAAAAAGGCTCTAATTATATAGGTGCGAAAATATTATAAATTCAGTAGTTTTTATCTATATATAGTTTATATGCTTATCCCCTATTAATTACCTATTAGATCCTAAATAGGCCTAGGTATTTATTAGAAAGTTTCTAAGAAGGCCGCTTTTGCCTAATGTTTTTAGTTAAAAGTAATACGAGGTCTCCTATAGTGAAAATAATAAGGGTCCTCTTCTGATTATAGAACTTGCTATATACCTCATTATATTTATAAAGCAGGTTAGTAATACCTAACCTCTAGGTGAGTAGACCCTGAACTCTATTATATGCTACTAGGACTACTGAGACCTTTTATTAGGGTTCGACGTCGTCAGGTCTGAAGGGAGAATATCTTATTAGTAGTTCAGCAGGTAGTGTCTTAGTAGCCTTATAGTAGAAGTTATTATAAATAAATTAAGCTAGGTCGAGCTATATTGCCTAATTATCTTAGTTAATATTATAGAAAGCTTATAAAAACTGCTCGATGCTCTGATTTTAGCGTTCTATTTAGCTACTAGTCTAGGGGTTAAAGGAGGTACTAAGTTTCCTCCTAATAACTAGTAGGTAGCATACTTTAGTCTAAAAATTGCTAGTAAATAGCGATCCTTAGTTAGATATAATAGCTTCTAGGAGCCTGAATATAAGGAAAACATATTTAGTAAGTAGTATAGCTAACCCGTTAGCTATAAGTAACTCCCTAGTAGGGATATATAGGGAGTATTTCGTAAATCGGTTAATAATAACGAGAATGCTATTATAAGGCTTATTCCCTATTATAAGGAATAGCAGCAATTTAGTAATAAAGTTAATTGATATTTATTAAAAGGGCCGGGTAGGTAGTAGTAGGGGTGCAAGTTCGCTGTATAGGAGGTGGTATCTTAGTTTCATATGCTAATATATTATATATATCTTAATATATTCCTTTATATCGCTCTTCTGCAAATTCTAGAAAAACGACTTCCTAATCCTCTTTAGTATCTTAGTAACCCCCTAGTAACCTCTAGATAGTTCGTTATAGAACGCTCTGAGGACTTCTTTCTAAAGCAGATAGTTATTAGGAATATATAAGCCCTTATAATATTATAGGGTATTAGTATTATCTAGTAACTACCTTATCCCTCATTATTCCTACTCCTTATTAATATAAAAGAGGTCTTTCTATTAAGCTTCCTTAACTTAGTTCTAAAGCGAGGGTATAAGTTATTTAGGGGAGGTATTTAATAGTTAAGCACCTTATTATCGCCTAGTGCTTACCCTCCGGATAGTAGGTTAGTTAAACTATTATAGAAAGTCCTATAAGAGCGAGTCTCTAGCTTCCTTGATCTCTATATCCTCAGGGGTATAATTAGGTCTTCGCGAGAGGCTATTAGCTAGATTATAATAACCTAGCTAGTACTTAATTTCAAAGTTAAATATCGATAGGTCCTATAATAGCTATGCCTAATAGCTATTAAGTATCTTCTTATTAGCGAGGTATTAATAACCCAGGTAGTTAGTAATAAACTAGAGATAGTACTAAGAGTAAAGCAAATAGTACTACTACCTTACTACTGCCTCCCTAATAGCTAGTAGCTCTGCTTCTAGCGTGCTATACTATAGTTATACCCCCTTAAGCTTCTGAGATATAAACGCTACTAGTCTCTATATATCGCCCTCTAGCTAGCTTAATATCGCCCCTATTGCGAAGTCCGATGCGTCGGTTATTAGAAGCGTGGGGTCGAAGTATTATAAAATAGGTGCCTCTATAAATAAAGCACGGAGCTAATAAAAGGCAACTAGTACCTCACTAGTTATAACTAGTTATCCTTTAGCTATCTTAGCAAGTTAGTTAGTAAGCGGGCTATAGATTTTGGAGTAATTCTTAGTAAATCTCCTATAAAACACTATAAATCCTAGAAATTACTGAATTTATTATATCGTAGTAGGTACTAGCTACTTAGCAATTACCTAGACCCTCTCCTGTTCTATAGTGATACTATCTACTAAAACCACGAACCTAAGAAAGTCGATCTATTCCTTATGGAATTCGCACTTATCGGGGTTTGCATAGAGGCTATTAGCTCCTAACCGGGTAAGTACTTACCTCACTACCTCTATATAAGAGCTTATATAGTTAGTAAATCTTAAGATATTATCTAAATATATACTATAAATAATGTTAACTAGGCCTATAAGTAACTTATTAATAAATATCTAGAAGGTAGTAGGTATATTAACGAGCCTAAATAGTATAATATAATATTTATAATAACTATATTACATATAGAATGCCGTCTTCTACTTATCTCCCTCTCAGATCCTCACCTAGTAATAGGCGTCTTTAAGGTTAAGCTTAATAAAGTACTTCGCTTAGGAGAGCTAATCGAGGATTTCGTTTATTAAGGGGAGAGGGGTATAGTTCTTAGTAGTTATCTAGTTAAATCCCTAGTAGTCTATATATAACCTTAACTTACCCCCCTTCTTCGGGATAAATAGGATTAGCACCCCTATTAGACTTATTAATAAGCAAATCTATCCCTTCTATAAGGCTTTATAGATATAGTCCCTTAACTCCTCTAACTCCTTCTTAGCTAGTAGGTAGATCGGTCTAAATAGGGGCTTAGTCCTAGGCTCTAAGTTAATAAAGTAGCTCCTAGTAGTTCTAAACTCTAGTATAGTTCCTATTAAGTTAATATTAAATACCTTTTTAAAATCCTAGTACTCTAGTAGGATCTTTGGTTTAATATCCTTAATATCCTTAGGTTCCTAGTTATACTCTTAGTAAATAGTAGTTAATATCTAGTTAATTTATAGTACCCCTATTAGTACTACTCTTACTTCGTTTTTAATACGCCTAAGCTCTTTTCTAGTTATAATAGGGTGAATACTCTTCTTTTATAAGGGAAAGGTCTAGCCTAACTCCCTCTAATTAATATTAAGGCACTCTGATATATACTAAGGGATCCCTAGGAGAGTATCGTAGCTATTACTATTACTAATCCTGAAGTTATATAAAACTATCTGCTAGACGCCTATACTATTAGTTATTCGGGTGACTAACTTCTATATACTATAGTTAGGTCTATTAGATACCTATATTCCTCTTATAGGTTCTAAGTTATTAGCTTCTAGTTAGGTATCGGTTATAACCCTCTAGTCTATAATATTCTTATTAGCTCTATAATTAATAAGCGTAGTACTAGTCTTCTAGCTACTTATAACCTAGACCTATATTACTATTTTAAAGCAATATAGCTAGTTGCTATCCTATTGAACTATCTATATAGTTACCCGGTTCTCCTCTAGTTATTCGCTAGGGTATAATTTGCCTTTATAGCAGGTATAGCTATATTTCTTATAGTATAGGCACCTTAGTAAGATATAGCCTTTCCTATTATAACTATAATAGATAGTTTCCTTCTTAGTATCTTATAATAAGTCCTTAGTAAGCTCCTTATAAGTACTAGTATAGCTATGGTCCCTCCTTGTAGTCTCGGTCCGTTCCTCTAGTTTAGTAGCTTAGCCCTCTAGTTATTATTCCTTATAGTTAGTCCTCTAGTCCCTTATTAGTAGCCTATATATTTATATATTAATTATAAGTTTAGAGTTCCTAGCCCTTATATTAAGTTCGAGCTGCGATTTTAGTAATCTATTTGCTATAATATAGTATTAGAGCTTAGGGTCTAACCTAGCTATTATATTAGCTACCCGGATCTGCTCTAGTTATTAATAGGGGCTCTCTACCTCAATCCCTTCGTAGTAATTAATAAAGCTCTAGTATAACTATCCTAGTTGCTAATAGGCCCGTTTAAGCTGAGTTTATATACTAAGGATCCTAGACCCCTTATTAGCTATACTATTAGTTAACTAGTCTTCTATTATTATCTAAGTAATATTCTTTGCTTTATTATTATATCTAATAGAAAAGTATAAGATCTATTGCTTTGCTACTAATCCTTCTAGGCACCTAGTAGTATATAGCACCTTCTTAAGGTCTAAGGTAATCTTATTTATTTCAAATCGTATATTGAGGTTAAATATAAATTAATTATAATTAGTCTAGGTACCCTCTTTATACCTAAGCATCGGGAGGTGCTTCCCCTAAAGTTCTAAGTAGTACTTCTTCGCCTCGGGGTTGCTACTAATAACTATCTAGTAAGTAGTAGGGTTATCTATTAGGATTAATAGTTAGCTAGCTCTTAAGGCCTTAAGATATTCTTATTTACGTTTTAGTTAACTCTTCTTTTCTTCCTCTTTAATAAGATAATCTAATTTAGCCTCTATGAATTAATTAACTAGTTCCTTATTAGTACTCTCTTTATTATTCTAATCGATAGGTATCTTATCCTGAGTTTAGCTATTTAGTAGCTCTTATCTAGCAGGGGACCCTGCCTCCCTAGTAGACCTGCGAGTAGGTATTATTATTATATATTATACTGCTCTAACGGTCTATACCCCTATTAGTATAGGTAAGAGAGAAGAACGTATTATAATCGGGGTATAATATAGAGTAAAAGAGTTAGTATAGATAGGTATAAAGTTATAATATTTATTCTTCTCTAACCCTCTAGTTTACTATATAAAGGTATATAAGGGCTAGAGGTCTTATCTAGGGAGCTACCTAGTGCCCCCTATCTATAGACTTCCCTAGGATAGCCTATTACCCGGGGCGCTACTAGTATTCCCCTTCTATAGACTCCTAGCATAGCTTATTATCCGAGGCGCTACCTGGTATCCCCCTTCTACGGACTCCTATAGGGTAGTCCGATGAGTCCTTTTCCCTACGATCTCATCCAGGCTCGTGATACTGCGGTCGTTGAACTCGTTGAAAATTTGCATCCATACAAAGGTGTTGAAGATAATGGTGTCCAGCTGAAGCATTTGATCCTCATTGTTTCTGTCGTAGTTGAGAATCTCGGGACCGGCGAAATAGAGCACAATCGTGATGACCAGCTGAAAAATGGCTTGGCCAATAATCATCTTCCACATCTGAACGTATGGCTAGTCAATCCTAATACGATAGGCTAGGCCATCACTCACGTTAATAGTGATAAGAGGAGCACTCTTCGGCTGAGGTGGTCGGTCCAAGATCTTTTCGGTGGGAGGGTCGGTGGCAAGTGCAAGCGCCGCAAAGGTATCCATAATCAGGTTAACCCAGAGCAGCTGTACAGCCTTCAACACTGGTTCCATGTGGCTGCTGTACATGGCGGTAATGAATGCCAGTATGACTGCGGTAATGTTGACGGTGATTTGGAACTATAATAGTGCATTATCAGCAATGTTCTAGAGAACTTGATTAGCCAGACCCCAGGCAAGATAGCATACCTGGAGAAATTTCTGAACGGCGTCGTTCACAGCACGACCCCATCTGAGTGCGGTTACAATGGACGTAAAATTGTCATCCATCAGCACAATAGCAGATGCCTCTTTAGCAACTTCCGTTCCAGAGATGCCCATAGAGAAGCCAACATCAGCAGCCTTCAGAGCCGGGGCGTCGTTCGTTCCATCTCCCGTGACTGCGACGGTCTCCCTTAGGGCTTTAAGCCTGGTGACAAGTATGCGCTTGTCTTCGGGTGACGAACGAGCCAAGACCTGTAGCCTAGGCAGGATCGCGTTCATCTCGCTCTCGGAGAGCTTGCGAAAGACCGGGCCCTCCATGATCACACCCTCTCCGTCCGTATAGACCCCGCACTCTGTAGCAATTGCCTGAGCCGTAGCGAAGTACAACTCCAGCGTGTTGTGCCTTGCGAACAGCGTCGGGGACGCCCGGTCGAATGGGATCTTGGATACCAACGATACCGAGAAAAGTGAGATCGGAGGCTGAAACCAGGGATTCCAACTTGACGTGGCCATCTTCCGACGGCATGCCCGCAGGCGGCCATTGCGGATAGTCCTTATAAACGAGTCCGATTGTGCGCAGAGAGCGGCTTGCATACTAATTGATGGTCGTCTCAAGGACCTGTCGCCGAGTCGAGTCCATGACTTCTCCATTCAGAGCCTCCAAGTTGGCTTGTGTTGGACAGTAACTCAGCAGGATTTCTGAAGCGCCATTGACCAACAGACGGTATCCCTTTGTGTGATCGCGCAGCTTGATCACAGCAGCCATGCACTTCCTTCCTGGGTCGAATGGCAACATTTGCACAACTTGTTCGTTGGCGCGAGCTTCGGCGAGAGATTGTAAGCCGAGATGGTCCTTGGCGAGAGAGAGGAGAGCAGTTTCTGTTTCGGATCCAATAAAAGTCGCTTGGTCGTCTTCTTGACCTTCAAACGCGGTGGAATTCACGGTAACAGACTGAATGACAAGTTCCTCGGTCGCATTCGGCACGTTGGCGGCCCACGTTGATACAGCAACAGCGGTGACGGACTTTTCGTTTCGGTCTCGGGAAGAGCCGTGAAGCTCGTGTTCAAGAACGTACCGGCCACGATAGTCATTTTATTCGTTGTCTTGAACTTCATTAGCGAAGGAACTGTGATCTGCTGTTGTCGAAAGAAACTGACCAATGTGCCTGTTTTGTCAGAGAAAATAGTTGTCGCATTCCCCATGGTCTCGCAGGCACGCTGCACACGAACGAGATTGTTCTCTTTCAGTAGCTTCGTAGTCGCGAACGCGAGCGCGAGTGTAACTGCCAATGGAAGCCCCTCGGGCACCGCCACGGCAGTGATAGCAATCGCGACGACGAGCAGGTCCATGAATGTTGACGCCATGTCCGCTGGGAGTCGATTGTCGTTGGAGAGGTCGGCGAGGAACCGGAAGAGCAGGATGAAAAACATGAGAGCTGATGCACCACCGCCGAGCTTCGCAATCGCCACAACAAGGCCCTCAAGCTGCTTCTGTAGAGGAGTAGCTTCCACATCGTAACGGACGGACATCATAATCTTGCCGAAGCTGCTGTGAACCACCACAGATGTGCAAAGGTAGGTGCCCATGCCTGAAGATCGTTAGTTGGATTGTCCAATGCGTAACTTGCTTGTCGCTACTTACCCTCCAAGACCTTGGATCCAGAGATGATGAAGGGGTCCAGATCGTTCGTGTTGGTGTGCTTTGCGTTCAGCAACTTCATAACCTGGTCGCCAGCCGTTTTCTTGAGAATGTCGGACTCGCCAGTAGCCGAAGATTCGTCGCACTTGAGCTCTTGACCCTCGATCAAGATGCCACCGGCAGGCGCCACATCGCCGGGTTCAAGATGAAGAACCTCTCCAACAAGAATCTCGTTGACGTTGACCATTACAGAGCTTCCAGAGCGAGTGACCTTGACTTGGCGATAATCTTTCTTCGTCTTCAGCCGTACAAACGCCTTCTCTTGTGCCAGTTATTGTGAGAGCCAACGACAACGACGATGATGACAGCTGCACAAATTACGACACCTGCTCAATTGATCAGTATACGCCAAAGGGCATGGGTCGCAGTAAAAAGAAGATTTGTGAGAGTTGTACGTTACCTTCGACCCTTTACGCTTCGTAAGTATGCGCTAGGAGAGAAGCAAAGCATCGCAGCTAAGTCCTGAGAAGCTGCAAGTACGTACCAGTCAACGGATGCTGGCGCCCCAGCAGGTCTCTCGACGCCTAGTGTCTCGTATTAACCGAGTGCCAGGGAGATAATTCCAGCGACAGTCAAGAGAATGATGACCTTCTCGCTCCGCTCAACTCAATGTACATGAGCTGCCAAATCGACTTGCCCTTCTTCGGAGGAAGCACATTGCGACCGTAGACGCGCGTAGGATCGGCAAAGGGTAACGACGACGTGGAGGCGTTTCTCTCGGATGGTGTCGAAGGTTTGGATTCGAGTGGTGAGTCGACGGCCTCAGTGAAAGTGATGGTAGATTTCATACCCGTCTCGTCGACACTGAGACCGCTGCGCACATCGGCTTGAAGGCCTCGGGCAATGCCATGAAGACCTCCGAGAGCTCGGAAAGCCGAGACGGACTTGGGATTGAGTAGCTTGTTCAGCTGGCGGGGAGAGAATGCGAAAGGGTTGTCGTCCAAGCGAAAGTCGTGCTCGGTGCCAGGATCCGGGTGTAGAGCAGAGTCTTGGTCTTCGAGGATGAAGCTGGGCGCTGCACTTGGAGCAGCTGTGGTGCTGGATGGAGTCAGGAAGGGATTGGTTCCATCGGGTAGAATGGTGTCGGCGTCGCTGACGGCCCGTGACCGGGGTTCCGGCTGTGTGGGGTTGGGGCTGAGAAAGTTGTCATCCATGTATGGGCTGGTGAGAATGAGAAAGTGTTGTCGAGCTGGAGCAAGACGTGCCGAAGAAGCGGCGGCCAAGCAATATGAATACTTCTGCGTCTCTGTAGAAGGCAGCTTTCTCCGGGCTCCCTCCTGCAAGCTTGACTGGACCATACAACATCATGTCCTCATCCGGAAGAAGAGACACAGCTCTCCACTTGTCTCCAAAGCGGCAAACGCAAAAAAAGGCCAAAGTCCCGGCCAGTTCAGCACTGCCACAATTCAAGGGACATTATGTTGACGGAATGAAAATATCTGTTGCGATCTGATAAGCTCTGGTGTGAAGGAATGGGACCGGCAGGCCGTTGACAAGCTTAAACAAGCAGGCATCGTGCGGTGTGTGTGTGTGAAGTGAGACCCCGCCGTTAACAGTCTAGGTCAGCCTCAGAAACCAACGGACAGCACATGATGCAGCCTTGGCGGTCTAAGAGAGGAATCCAAGGAGCTCTGGATGCGTATCATTAGTGGCGGGATGTGGACGACGTCAAAAAAGGGGAAGGTGGACGCGACTAAAGACAAGGGCAAGCGAGGGATTTTTGAGTAAAGATTAAGCGGGACGGAAGAGGATCAGACGAGATGGTGCGAAGTGGGGAAGGTTTACTCGTTCTCACATTCAAGATTTACTCCATTCAGACGGCGAGGGACACTACCCGTGCCCGCCCCCACTTTAATTGGAACTCGAAGACTCGTCACCCACTAAAGTGGGTGCTAAACACCCATATATCCATAACACCCATATATCCAAAAAATCCCTTATATTGATACTATTCACACCCTCAACCCTTCTTTAGCAAGCGACTATTGCCCTTACTATCGATTATATAGTATAGCTATAATACCCTATTAAGCCTTATCTTCCGAGCCTTTTTCGCAGCCTTAAAAACGGTCTTTTTAGTAGTTTAGCAGCTCTTTTGATTAAGGGATTATATTACTTTTATAGCTTTTGCATACTCGTTTTCCTACCTCTGCTATACTATTTTCCTTCTATCTTTAACTTAGATAACCCCTCCTATTTATAGTTACGTATTTCGTACCTAATAATAAGCCCTATAGACTTTCTTAGCTAAATTAGTCCTTAAGAGGTCTCTCTTAACCTAGATTAGCTTAGACCCTTAGGTTAGGGCCCCTTTAATAAATCGATCTAGGTTCCTATTAAATAGCGAGGGCTCTCTAGTTAGCTCTTCGATCTAGTTAGTAATAATCTCTAAGGCCTTAGAGAGCTTATCTACTACTCTTCTAAGCTTCCTAATCGTTATAGGAGTACTAAATGAGGAGGGGGAAGATCTAGCGTTAGGTAGTATAGCTAAAGTAGGAGGGGTGCTATCTCGGATTATAATTTTCTCTAGTACTACCTATAGGCTGAATAGGTTTATCCCTATCTTCTTAAAAGCTATAAGGATAGTAGATTGCTTAAAGGCTTATTTACGAATAGATTAAATAAAACCAAGGAACTCTAGCTTAGTGATATTAGTATAGCCTTCCCGGATAATAGTATTAACTACTAGGCTATAGTAATGCTTAAGAGGCTGAAATACTATAATATCTAGTGGCTAAAGGAGATAGGTTAGATAAGGAGGGAGGCTAAAAGGAAGGATCTTATGATCTTCGCAATACTATAGGAACTTAATAATATAATAAGAGCTATACCTATTGATCAGAAGGAGCCTCTTTTAGCCTTGGGTGTAGTTCTTCCAGTATATATTAAAATACTTAATCTAATCTAGGGATAACTAGTTATTTAAATAACTAGTTAGCAATACTCTAATTATTATATCTACCTCTAAGTCCTTAATACTATACTATCTGCTTATATAAATAGAGCTACTGAGGATTAAGAACGCAGGGAGATAATCACCTGCTGCGGATATAGCCTCAGTCGTAGTTGCTAACTCTTTATTAGTTAGGATAGCGAAGTAATAGGCCCTCTTGCATTTAGTGATAACTATCTTATCCTTCCTAATCCCTATTTAGAAGCTAGTCTCGTCTATATTCCAGATATCAGAGGGTTATATACTATATACCTTAATAGTCTCTTAGAGTATTAGAAACTACTTATTAATAGCCTCTATATCCTTAGACTTCTTCTATTCTATATCAAGGGTCTTCTCCTTAGTATAGAAGTACTTATACCTCTTAATAAACCGACTAGCCTATATAAGATTAACTATTAGAGGGGGTGCCTAATAATTATTATAGCACTTAGCTAAGAGGTAATTAGCAGTATCTATAAGAAGCTCTTACTATAGGGCAAGATTTATATAATTTATTCGATTAATATAGCGATAGAGAGCCTTCTCTTAATCCTAGGTAAGCTTTCTGCTATATACTAAGCGGTCCTTAAGAGATTGCATTCCTAAAAGCCTCCGATATAGCTTTTTATATAGTATCTAATATTTCTTAGCAATAGTAATAAGCTTCAGGTCCGGGTTTTTATAAATCGATAGAATAGCCTCCTGGATATGCTCCTCCTTAGTTTGGTTATATTTGGTTATTATAGTGGCTTGGATTGAATATGGTGACATTGGTGTTAAATATGAGGGATTTTTTGGATATATAGGTATTATGGATATATAGGTGTTTAGCACCCACTTTAGTGGGTGACGAGTCTTCGAGTTCCAATTAAAGTGGGGGCGGGCACGGGTACTGTGTTGGCGGCACATAAGGAGCTTCAAATGGAAGGTCAGACGGCGCACGTGTGCGGTTAATACGACCTCGCTAAATCTTTCCCTGCCGCCATCCCTTCGCGAGATCCTGCTCTCGTCCCCTTCGAGCCGAGGGGTAACTCCAGCCGGCTCACCGTGTTTACAGCACGCTTTGACTCGGGGCTTGTTGCAGAACTGCAAACTCAACCCGTTGTGGCTGAACATGGTTGGCATAAGGCACCAGAAGACCTGGAAAACTCATAGCATTTGATTCTTGGCCGCCAAATACTGTTTCTGCCTACGCCGTGTCTGTCGGGCTCTGTTTCTACCCTGTGACGCTTCTCCATTCTCCCAATGAACACATAACGACAAGAAGAGCCGGAGACCTCTGACATGCACAGCCCAGCCAAGAACTTCATCAGGCCAGACAGTCGAGCCGAACCATGATTCTCATCTACCACGAGACGGGTCACGTCGAACCGCGAGCCCCTCTTGCTAATCACACCATCTTCTGCAAAGCCAAGCCGTTTTTGAGCTCCGTGGTCGCTTCAGACCGAACCTCATTGCATACTTCATAGTGGCTACTCGGGCGGCATGGTACATGACCGTTAACGCTTGTTCAACTGATGCAGCTCTGCGCTCGGAAGCACTCGTTTCCGGGGTTGAAAGACCCCTGTCAATATGTCGGCAATTAGTGCTGTCAGGCTAAGCTGATTAGTATACGACCATTGCGTCGGTGTTAGGTAGATGCCAAACTTCCTTTCCGCCCCTGACGTTGATCACTAGAAGTGCATGTCTCGCTTCTGCTCAATCTCTGGCTTTTATGGAGGCCTCAAATGTGATTCGTGAGCTTCCGCTAATCAAGATGACTGTCACCCATAACTACCGTCTTCGATTCTTGCATCCAGCTCTGCTCGCCACAACTTTCCTTGAAAGCGATCTGTCTTTCTCTTGCTCGTCTATAGATCTGGTTTCGGAAGACAACACTACAGCAACTTAGATGCGGTGCACGATACCCACGCCCTCAAAGCGTCGTTGAAGTATTGTTGAGTAGATGTAATCGATTGACTCAGAAAATGAGTCAGAATCCAAGAAACATACAGCGAACATGCTGAACCACTACAGCCCAGGATAAGCGAGCCAGCTGTGGTCCATCATAACTCCGAGGTGAGAGCCTTTGCTTGACTAGGAGTTATACTTTAGAAGCCAAGAAGATAAACTAGGTGGTGAATGGAGTCAATATTCTCCACATCGATACTTATGTAGCGTAGGAACTCGAGGAGAAATAAGGTCTGTTCGATAGCTCCAGGCTCATCAATCAGTTACGGCAGCTAAAGCTAGTTTACTTGCTCTCGTAGATCAGTTTTGCCTAGGGGAGATGACTTGATCACATCATAATGACGAACTCCATACATCGACTCCTCCGAGATTTCAATCTCCTTCTTGCCTTGAGCGTAGACGTCTGCGTCGTACGAATCGATTGCATCAGCAAGTTTCTGACCTCCTCGCGCGACTGCACCTAAAGCACTTACCATGCTACCCACATGCTGTAAACCATTGTGCAGGCCTTGGCCTCGGACTTGTGTGGGCATTTTTTAAAGTAGCACACGTTTATCAGGTACAAATAAGGGAAATTTACATGGACACATGGGATGTGCAGCGTCCCCAGTAAGGGTAATCCTGCCACCGAACTTGTCCCATGGGACGATTCTGGCCCATCCCACGTACTACAATAAGTTTGAAGATCTTAGCAACTAATGCTTGGTTCGAAAATACATCAGTATTACCTTGTCCCTTGGAACGCTAGTATTGTCCGGCGCCCAAAGCGCGGCGGATCGATATGGCTCGCAAGATGAACCAGCGAGCTTTATGAAAAGCTGCATCCGGCCCTCGTTCGTCTCGGGGGGCTCTTTCTCGGTCCAAAAAGAGAGCGCAACTTCGAACTCGCAGGTTTTAACTTTTCGGGTCTTCGGGATCAGTGACATCAGCCACTGCAAGGTTAGTGAGGATCCAGACTGACACTTTCTAATGCAATACGTAGAGGCCGCAGAGAGCAATTTGTTTTGGTCGGGATGAACAGACATTTGCGATCGTTTAGGCCTGTCTACTTCAATGACCTAAAGTGTCAGCTGAGTTACATTTGCGATGGAATGTATACTTTTGCGAAGATACAGGGCCTCTTCTGCAGAGCAGTGACATCCGATATTCTGCGAATACATCCGTAATTTGAAAGCGACAAAGGGAAAAGGTATACAAACCCCAGAAATTAGAGGGGCATGCTTCAACATCTTTGCATCACCCTCTATGAGGTGGTTACGAACTACGCTCTTTGCTACATGTCAGGTAACGATCCCATGAAATCCGAATTCGCAACTAATTACCTCCGTCAGCGCCAATCAAGACATCGAATTTGACGGTATCGCCGTTTTTAAAACTGGCCGAGACACCGTCTCCGCTGGTATTAATTGTCAACACCTCGTACTTGAATTTCACATTGATCTCTCGTAGGGAAAAGTCTCGAAGCTTCCGGCGAACGATACGTCTAGCGTCATTAACTAGAGCTGTGAGTAATAGATCTCCGGTCTTGTCATCAGAGATGCGTAAGCTCTGTTTCAACTCATGTGGCGGGTCCTGCCAAGGATTGGTGTATGTCTCACGCGAATCGCTGAGGTGGGAGGCACTGCTCGACGTTCCGGCGCGACCAATGGAAGACCATGGTCCACGTCCCTGGGTTGTTTTCATATACGAGTCTTTCTGTATGGCTTCGGCGACAGACACCCGAGTTCCCGCCTGGGAAGAGTATCGATATCAAGAACCTGCCTGGATGAGTGCAACAAGTCTTTATGAGTCCTTGCGCAATGAGCAAGCCGGTCGCTGCTAGAACTCTTAGAGCGTTAGCATACCTGTTCCGTTATGTGTGGTCATTTCAAACTTATCACATGTTATCTGTCTAGGATCTCAGTGTTTCCAAACTTACGGAGGATCAAGCGCACAGGCTTTAAGCCAAAGCCACACTCCCTAAACTCCCCTTACCCTGGCTCAACTGGGACAATTTGTAAAAGGCCCGCCGATTCGGCGATTAAAAGGTAATCTCGTTGGATTATTGCGAAACAATATAGTAGTCACAATGATTATTGAAACCCCGCTCAAACTATGTCATGCTGGATTTGTTTTTCCAGCGATGAGATGCTCAAAGACTGAGAAGGAAGTTTTTCTGTCATGGTAAGCATCATGTTCTGTGTTGTATCTTCTAATTATTTGTATTACCCTCCCGGTCCACTGCGCAAAACGTCGGACTCGAGAACGATCTGTGGATTCTGCCCCGGAACATTTCGCACCGGAGTCGGTTGACGTCCGCGATATCTCCTGCTGCACATCTGTATGCTTTCAGATGCCGTGATCAGTCTGATGCTTCCTCGCTATTATTTCGAGAAGCTTCACGATCCCGTCTTTCAATCTTCCCCTTGGGCCATCTGAAGAGATAACGGTCTGACAACCGGGGAGTTTGCTTGAGAAGTGAGTCAGCGGATGCGAATTTCCGGTCTCTGCACCCTCGTAGCCGTAGCTCCCTAGAGTATATTTCGTCCCGGGAGACGAAGAGACGATAATTGAAGGGAAGGGGCTCTTGAATAAGACCTTCAAAGCAGACGAGCAGCTTCAGAAGATGGCGACATAAAGCTCCAAGGCATACCCAAATCAACGAGTCCCCGAGTTGTCGATACAGCTTAGGCTCGTTCGCGAGTTGGCGAACGTAGTGAAAGCGCACACATCAAGCTACAAATGGAGTCAATCATTAGTGCACAGCCCACGAGAGGTTTCCCTGAGAACTGACCAACGACGGAAATAACGCCGAGTGCGAACACGGCGGAGACCGCCCACTTCTGCCTCTATGACGGGGTTTTAGTGTTGCCTCCAAGCACTCACAAGACGCCAACTTGCTTGCGGGAGCTGCAAACTCCAAAACATGGGTATCGGGCATATCCAGAGACAAATGTCACTAATAATTACTACAACCCCTGAGGGATTCGGGCTAGCGAAGGAGTTCCTAGCACGTTCGCAAGTCACCTTCATGATCAGCTGAACGGTGTTGAATATCTAGCTGATTTATATCTATGGTTCAATACATTGAGGTCATAAACTTGGCTATATTAACAGAGTGGAGGGAATATGAGTCATCCAGGACATGGAAGCATCCCAAACTCATCTTGGCAAAGAGGTATATCCGCTCTCGTCTCGTCTCGAGGAAACACTACTATAGATCAGCTCAGCTTCACTACGTTCGCGATATACTTTCCCCAGTCCAGGTTACGTTCCCTGGGGTGTTGCAGCCTCTGAAAATCACCGGAAGAGAGGAGATAGAGGCGACTAACGACGAGAAATGTATCAGGACTGATCAAGCCCCTTTGGGACATGTCAGGGACCCATTATGGAGAAACAACAAGCCAATCATGCATTAGCTGCGGATTGAAACTCCGAGGACGTCAGCAGGAACAAACCGAATCGGATGTTCCGGACCGGGACCGACCTGCCCGGACATCAGCGATCACGTGACTTCCGGGTCCACCGCAGGAGCACCTCAGATACGGTACCTAGGTACCTATCTTAGCTAATGGAATCTTGCGTGGTGCTCCGAGGTTAAGCCGATGCATCCACATCTGCCCGCGCCAGCCGGGCACACCTGGCAGCGTTTCGGAGGCGCTTTCTCCTTCCTTGACTGGTTCAGTTCGTTCATTCACGAAGGGTCCCTCTCTCACCATGCTTGAACTTTTCCCTTCGTCATCGACCACCACCGCAGTCGGTTGCTCGACATAAACTTTGCACAAACCATGACAGCGACTCATGATGTCGACTTTCAACGGCCTTGTAGCAGAGTTTCCTGACATAAGGAGTGAGTCCTGGCGCGAGACCGAAGCCGTGATGAGATAACGGGAATAACCGTCCGATCCCTTGGCGAAAGCTTCACTCCGTCCTGCCGCGTTCAACTGGGCGAATTTCTTTCTGGCCGCGCTGACTCTAACATCTGCCACAGTTGATTTCTTCCGGAAACACCCTGGTCGGCGTCCACCACTCGCATGCTTCCTCAGCCATGTCCACAGCGACCACCTCGCAGGCCTCGAGAGCCTGCGATCTCCCTTCGTCTACTGCTCCGCAGCCACGCGGGAGATGCTCCTCCGTCTCGAGCGGTACCCCTGCCGCATCAACTATGCCAAAGGCATCCTTGAGGCTCGAGTGCAGACCTACAAGCACCTCAAGAACCTCCTCAAGCCGCTGCCCCTGGATACCCCCACCACTCTTGAGCTAGCCCCCGGAACCTGCATCCAGGTGACTCTCCTCGACGCGAACCACTGCCCCGGTTCCGTCATGTTCCTGATCGAGGACTCCCGCCACGCCGTTCTCTACACGGGCGACATCCGGAGCGAGCCCTGGTTCGTGAACGCCATTGCTAGGAACCCTGCTGTCGTCGAGTACACCTGCGGCATCAAAAAGCTCGACAAAATCTACCTCGACACGTCCTTCATCCAGAACGTCCCATTTCAAACAAAGGCTGATGGTATTGCCGAGCTTCTGCGCAAGGTTGCATCGTATCCCGACGATACTATCTTCCATATCCAAGCATGGACCTACGGCTACGAACAGGTCTGGATCGCTCTGTCCAAGGCCTTGAGGTCCAGGATACACGTTGATGATTACAAGATGCGCATCTTCTCGTCACTCGTCGGCAAGGTCTCCAACGATCGCTTCAGCTCATCCATTCAACTATGTCCAGAGGCTCCCGCGTTGGCCGGTTACGTCTGCGGCAACACGCCACACCCAGGATGCTTGACACGAGATGAGCACGTCCGACTTCACAGCTGCGAGAGAGGAAACTTTTGTTCCGTCGTAAGGAGTTCCAGGGTCGTCTTCATTCAACCAATCATCGCTCACTCAGCCAACGGTGCCGAGATAGCGGAAGCAGGCGTCGGTGGGGGCGGAGACGATCTGGAGCGAGATGCGGTGCTCGACAACCTTTCTTTGGCGGATGTTGGTGCCGTGTTGGCGCTGGTAGACGCAAAGGGCGAGCTGTCTCAAGATGCGATGACACGGCTTCAAGCAATGCTGGAGACCGGCGCAAAGACTGGGCGAAACATGTCTCTCGAACTCAACATTTCGTCATTTGGCGAGAAGAACGAAGCGGCGGTCCTGGACGCTTTCCGATCGATTGGGCAGAGAAGACAGGTAGTCGGCGGTAGTCTGCCCAGCTCCTCAATCGAGAACAGTCCGCAACTGCCGAAGGGAATAACGTTTCCATATTCCAGACACTCGTCATATCAAGAACTTTGTGACCTTGTCCAAGTGTTCCGACCGCAGGATGTCTGGCCTTGCACCGTCAATCTCACCGAGTGGATCAGGGATAAAATCACGATTCGATCCCTCTTTGGCAACTTCTGCACCGGCAATGGGTTCGCACACGATCTTGAAATGGACAAAATCGCCGACCGGGACCTTGGGACGTCAGAGGAGCGACTATCCCAAGCTCTCAAAAGCAGTCAGCTATCCGAAGACAGTACGGCTGCCATAGCGTTGCATTCGTCGCAAGGAAAACAAGCAGCCGAACCCGAGATAGATCTCCCAGGGATCGAAGAAACAGTGGTTAGTGTGAGTGCCGGCTCCGTGGCATGGCAGCCCACCACCCCGGGAGAGCAGCGCTGTTTGGATGGAGAAGCTGGGGGTAGCCAGAGGTCGGCGGTCCACAGCAAATTCACCAAGTCGATAACCCCGTCTCACGGTATGTCACGCGTCAGGGAAGATGCCTATCGCAATATGACGAGAAACCTTGACGGCGGTGAGTGGACGCCAATCGGCCTGCTGTCCACGGCGGATCATCATACCACGCTCGATAAGGATCTTGGAGGCTTTGTGAGTCCACCGGCGTCTCAATTGCAGAGATCCCCCGCATCGCATAGCCCAATGCACAAAGAAAGAAACTTTTAAGAGGCCACGATTATCATTTGACGATCGGTTCGACTCAGCTGATGAGCTCTGGAAACTACGGATTCGGCTTCTCGCAGCGCTGCTGCATCACAGCCTGGCATTTTGATGGTATTCTCACGAAGCCGGCCACAACAAAGGAAAATTGAATTTGCTTCTCAGTCTACTGTGGACGCAGCGCCCCTGCTTGGGATGCGCCCCATTTGCCATGGATATACTGTCGCAGGCTCTTTCCCCAGAACGCAAGCGGCACGGCAATGCCACCGATGACAACCAAGATCGCCCCCAATTCAAAGGTAGCACCGAGATACCCCTGTGACTTGAGCCAGGGGCTAACAGCACAGCTTGTTGCGAAACTCAGCATGTATCCCGCCCCGCCGACAATAATCATGGCTGGCGCAGCCCAACGCGGGAAAGCCTCGGTTATCCAGAGCGTGGAAGCAATGCCGAATGCGGCGACACTGAAGGCGTTGAACAGATACGCAACGAAGACCCAGATGAAACTCCACTTGAACTGCACGGTACTACCATACAGAAGCACGCTCCCGGCACCGGTCAACACCGCGGGGAGGAATGCGATGAGATAGTGCTCGGCGTCGCGAACACCGCCGTTCCGGAGCGTCAGGCGGCGAGCCACGCGGGAGGTAAGGATGGCCGACACGGGCCAGGCCAGGAAGGATCCGATGGCCGAGACAGGGCTAACCATCGAGATGACGCGCTCGGGCAGGTTGTAGGGAGGTTGTGCCATTACCGTCGCATAGGTCTCGCCAATGAAGATCATGGCGCCGAAATTGAGGGCGTTGAGGATCGCTACCCAGAAGACCAGGGGGTTGACGGCGCAGAGCATCGTCTGCAGATGGCAATTCCACATCTCTCTGAACCCCGCGCCGCCCTTGCGGATCCCCCACTGCCGAACCATGGTCGACCACATCGACTCGGGTACCGGCACAGTCGTGACCTCAGCAATGGCCTTTCCACCCGGCACATGTTCCCAGTCGTCGTACATCTGGATCTTCTCAGACCCTCCTTGGACCAGGACATGGCCATCGAAAGCTACGGCCGGACGCACGAAGTAGGTTTCCGGGAAGAAGAAGAAGACACAGAGGAGTAATCCCAGGCATGGAACCACCCAGGCCGTGTAGAAGGCTCTCCATCCGCCAGAGGCTAGGGCCGTGACAGCGGGCAACGCGACAAGACCTCCGCCGCAGCGTACGCTCCAGAAGAATCCGAGGGCGTTCGGGCGCTCATCAATGAATGTGAGATCAATAACCATCAGCATGGCCTGCTTTCGGTCAGTAGCGCTCGCCAGATGAATCATTTCACACGACGTACAGCACTCAGGCTCAAGCCGGTTGAGAAGCCTTGGATACTCAACGCTCCCAGCAGCTGATAGAATCCCCCGGCGTGTGATGCCCAGATCGTGGCCGCGGTCAGGCAGACCGAAGCTAGCAAAAAAGCCGGCCGTCTTCCCAGCGCCACCGACAACGGAATCCAGAAGAAGGCACCCAGACCGAGGGAGATGGTGCTAGGGGTCGAGACAAGGATGCTCAGCGGGTATTCATCAGGTTGCTGCGACCTGTCAGCACTGGCTTGCCACTACAGCGTGTCTCCCATCTCAACTGACGTCTGCGTTGAATTCTGCAGCTAGCGAACGATACAGCAGACTGGCAGCCTGCGTCTCAATCGTAGACACGATCGAGTACAGCGTGATGACGCTCAGCGCGACGATGCGCTTCCGCAAAGACCAGTTCAATGGGTCGTCAGGCGAGTTGCTAGGCATGGGCAGCTTGAGCGTCTTCCCATCCGCCGTGATGAGGAAGACGCTGCCCGCAAGGTCGGCCGAGACCGGGCGTTCGCCGGAGCGGTTCATCGTAGCCCTCGAATTGGATAAGACACACAGCAAAGAAAGCAAGTAAAAGAGGGTTCTCAAGAGAGTGGACGCGATTATCGCAATGACAACACCAATAGCAGAAGCAGCAACAAAATAAACCAAGATGAGACGGCCGGTGTGCTGCCAGAACAACTACCTAGAGGCTCCATGACGGAGCCCAATTTGGACTCGAGGGACGCCAGGTCTATTTTGAACGAAATCTAAAATTTGGTTGACATGCGCTCCACGTCGTTGGGCAGCGGTGCGACGGGTAGTCCGGTCAATCAATAAATGATTTGGGAATCGCTGCAAAGTTTATTCGAATGACTACCACGGTGCCCAGAAGAGCAGACTTGAGAGTCAAAAATAAGGCTGGCTCTGCCTCTCCGCCGCCATCTGAAACCTGCGCCGTGGCCCCTGTGTCAAGACTATTTGTCTCTCGGGAATGAACCTGACGAGTGCGTAGCGACGTGTCGAGGGAAGAAGGATACACAGACTTGAGCGAAGGTAACACATCCCGGCCGTGGGGGCAGTCCGCGTGGCGAAAAGACTTTCCTTTCGTCGCAATAGAAGTAAACACTTTCGTGCCTGAAAGTTAAAAATCCCCAAACGCCAAACATAGCAAGCGAGTTGAGCCCGTCGACCCTTGTTTGGACGGTTTACCGACTTGCCAAAATCGTTTCAAGCGGAAGTTCATTAACAGCTGTGGACCGTGGGCCTGTCCCGATCGAGTCTTAGTATCCTTCCAACGTTACGTTACCTTGGGAATATGACTCAGGTATTATGATATTGCAATACTTGACGCAAGTGGCATCATGTCGTCAAGGCTTTCCACCCGTCCGTCAGGCACTTCTTCAGTCCAGCCGGCGCCCAATCTCGGATACTACAGTATTGGCAGACGAGAGTCGGCAAGGGGTCTGCCGCTCTTGACAGTCGTGCAGAGAAGCAAATGAGAGAAAAAGGCAAAAAGAAGACGGGAAGATGAGGTGGTTCTGCTCACTCAGGGGCTCGCGACTTTTCTCCCAAGTAGTCGGCGACAAGACGCATCCGAGAGCTCCATCTCATGCGCTCTAATAAACGCACATGCATCCTAATCAAACCTGGCCTCGCAATCCAGCAACCACCACTTTGCCCGCTTTTTCCGGACGATGACGAGTTGAACATTTGCGTTGCAGGATGCCGCGTTTGCCTTCAGTTCGTCCGTCGGCCGAGTCTGGAGAAACAGCGGGTTTCAGAACCTCTCGTTCGTCCCGAGTCTGTTGTGGTATCTGCACTGGTTCGCGGGTAAGGTGGCATTCATCCGGATCGAAGATCGACCACACCTAAGAAGCGGGACAGAAGAGAAGAAAGACCAAGCGACACGTTCATTTGCTAACCCGGAAACTTGGTCAGACTCGGGTCAAACAAACCACATTCTTAATCCCAACGGCGCACTATCCGGGGAAAAGCCCCCGCATTGGCCGACAGGAGCTCCGGGGCAGACGGAGCCAGAAAGGCGCTGCGGTGGCCCCGCGGTTTGGGGGGCCACTCGGCTCCGCTGCGCAGTGTTTACACGGGATGGAGGCTCGGTTGGATCGGGTAAGCCCAGCTGCTCCAGGGGCAGAACCCCAACAACTCCAAGCCGCGAACAGGTGGCGTGTGTTGCCGCACGAAACAAAGGCCATGAAACCAGGAGTTGAAGGCAAATAAATTAGTCTGCCATTGCGGCTGACCAGAACTGGCAAGACTCGACGCGAAAGGAGCGTGTGGTCCCGAGCGTCGAAGTGTTTCTATTAGAAAGATGCACCCCATCCCAAATGACAGGAGTCATTGGCAAGAACTCACATCTCCACGACCAGCCGGATCAGTCGGATCACCAGTAGGATTGATTGCACGCACGGTAATATGATCTTGGGTTTTGAGACCTGGGTGCGTCATGAGGGTTGCTCCATAAAGGCTTGCTCCGGCGAAGGGGCGTCGTCACCTTCGCCAATTGTTGCTCGCCAAAAGCGATACATTCAAACCTGCTGTTACCCAGTTGCAACGCCTGAGCTCGGTTTCTTCTCACTCACCTGGCTGCTCGGATCCGTCTCAGCTGCTATATCGCCAGTAATGCTCACTGAACTCAGTCGCTAATGACACTAATAGCAAAACCAGATCATTAATGCGATACGATCTGGGCGAATTGAGCAATCAAGACTTGAATTAAGCACAGCAAGAGCAGGTCGCCAAGGAGGATGTATTGAAAAGAGTCAATTTATGAATGCAGGCTCGCCCCTCTTCCCGTCACATGCATCGGATCGCGATCCTGGAGCAATTTAGGCCCTGGCGCGATTCAGATTCATCATCAGTATTATCACCAGGTGAACTGCGGCGCCATGCGTCCCGAAGTTCGAGGGGGGCCTAGTACTATACTATACGCGGCACGTTGACGAGGGAGCCAAAAGAGGTGGGAAAGAAAAGGAATAAAAAAAACAAAGCCCGTGTCCCATCCAGACTAACACGAGGATGTACTATGTAGACCAGGGGGCAAGACAGGGATGTCAGGGTGGGCACAGGAAGAAACGGCCTCTCTGGCCGAAGAACCCTTCTCCAGTGTTCTGGACTCTGGCCAGTCCGCGTCCAGAGCGACGAATTCCGCACTGGCCGCGGCAGTACGGCGCGGGTTGGCGGCCCGGCGGGCAGCCCTCACGGAGGTCGGCCTCCTTTTCCATTGGGACAGTTGAACCACCCCCGTCTTGGTTGTCTCTTCATCCGGCGATTTGGCGATGGTGCAATGAGACGCAGTCTATCGCGTCGCAGACGGAGTAGACGGGGACCATCTTCGCTTGCCCCCTAGAACAGTTGCACACATGGCCCTCTTGGCCAGAAGCAGATCGCGCCGACGCAAGCTATCGGCCCTGAGTCCGTGACTGCGGCCCACGCTGACACGCGGGGCCTGGCCTGGAGGATGGGAATCATGGGATGAGATGCCGACGACGGGGGAAAATTGTGGGCTCGTTTTCCGTTCATCGATGATAAAGACTTCGCGATGCCCCAAAGTACCGCACACCTACACTCACACTGGATGATTTACTCTGGTTGGAATGAGGGCTTGCTTTGGTGAAAACCACACAGCGGCTGCGTTCCGTTCCTTTTCTCTCCAGAGCCCAACAACATAACACCACACCTCAGCTCCCCGAGAAGGACCTCCCAGCACCGTTTCTTTCTCGGCATCTTACGTCCGCCGCTACTGCTCTACCCTCTTCGGGAAAGTCACGAGGTGCCATTCCTCACTCAATTCGGAGCCCGAACCGCTGTCAAAAAGAAATCTCCCGAGTCGCAGCGTTCAGGCTAGACCTGTTCCTGCGCCGCCGTTGTTTCCGTCCGCCTTTTTTTTTTTTTTTTTTTTTTTTTTTTTAAGTTTCTGTGGTTGACAGGTTGGCTGGGACTGGCTTTTCCCACCACTTGGGTTAAACATCACAAACCGTTAAAGAATCAGTTGGTCGGTTACGGTGTGATTTGCGCTCATCACGAGACGCGGTCGCAACGTATAAGAAGACCGACTATCAGGGCAGGGTTCTCGGAACAGCGATTAGCAGGGATTCGATTCGAGGAGTACTTGATCCGGCGCTATTTATCCTGTCGATATTAACACCACCACCTTGACCACTGGGGATTACAATCGACACTAGGAGAAATCGGGGATCACAGTCGTTAGCTGACCGCGGCAACAAATCGACCCAGATTGAAGTCTAGTCATCAGAAGGATTACAAAAGTGCGCCGAGCACAGAGACGACGCACGTTGGAGGGTCTGCTGTGCAACATACAGGACAGCCCAGCGGTGTGATGTGTGCAAATTCCTAAACTCATACCCGGGATTCAGGAGTTGCATACACATACGCAGCTCGCCTTCAACTCACTTGGATCTCATTCTCTGGGCAACACGGCAGCTCGGATGATCCTGGCCCGCTGGGCCGCTGGCCCCACAGAGGCGCCCCCCGCAGATGGGGAGGAGGGCGGGAAAGGAGCAGGAGGTGGAGGAGCAGGAGGAGGAGGAGGAGGAGAAGATGGTGGAGGAGAAACTGGGCGAATTGGAGGGGCTTTTGGAGTTGGAGATGCCGGGATCACAGCGACCTTGACCGAGACGCCAGCCAGTAGCAACCCGACTTCCGGTAGCACGACACCAGCTCCCGCTGCGCCATCCTCCGTCAAATCACCCAAGTCCAAGTCGAGTCTGGGAAAGAAGAAGGGTCGCAGGGGTGGTTCTGGTTCAGGTGCAATCAGTTCTGCTGGTGTTAACCCGCCAGGCACAAGCACAACGTCCCGCAGAACGTCTGCCAGGATTCTTAAGACCACTCCGCCGTCATCTGCCGCCGTGTCCCGGGCCACCTCCGTCTCCCCTCCCACCGTGCCCGTCCTGACATCCTCCTCCTCGTCCTCCTCCATCTCCCCTTCTCCCGTCCTTGGATCTGGAGCAGGATCCGCCGCCGCGACGCGCTCGTCGACCTCGACCCCGGCCAGCGCATCCGCCGCTGCAAGTCGCAAGGTCTTCCCCAAGAGCATGGAGCCCCCCGTCGTCTCATTCTACGGCGCCGAGCCGATCCCGCTGCCCTCGCGGTTCGCCGGCGTCAAGAAGCGCCTGATCGCCGGCCACGAGGCCGCCGTCGAGGCCTCCTGGCGCCGCCTCCTGGACGCTCTCCGGACCGAGATCGCCGACATCCAGGCCCGCGGCTCCGAGCTCATTCCCTCCATCAACTTCGCCGACATCAACGACCCCGTCCGCGTCGAGGCCTTTGCCCACCGGCTGCGCCGGTACGGCGTGGCCGTCATCCGCGGCGTCGTCTCCCCCGCCGACGCCGAGTCCTGGGTCCAGGAGACGCGCGCGTACCTCGACAAGAACCGCGACTTCAAGCCGCCCGCCCTCCACGACCCGACCTGCATCGACCTCTTCTGGACCCCCGTCCAGGTCCGCGCCCGCGCCCACCCCAACATGCTGCGCGCCCAGAAGTTCGCCATGTCCTTCTGGGAGTCCACCGACGACCTGCACATCACCCGCGCCCCCGTCAGCTACGCCGACCGTCTGCGCATCCACAACGACAAGCTCGGCGCCGTCGGCGGCCAGCAGAACGGCAACTCCGCCGCCGACTCCCTCAGCGCCACCGCCTCCTCCACCGTCATCGCGCAGATCGACAGCGGCAGCCTCGAGCGCTGGGAGCCCGACGGCTACGGCCGCGGCGGCGGCACCTACGAGGCCGTCTTCCGCGGCGACTGGGAGTCCTACGACCCGTGGGACCCGGCCGGCCGCGTCGGCGCCACCACCGACCTCTACAACGGCGCCGGCGCGTGCAGCGTCTTCCGCATGTTCCAGGGCATCCTGGCCCTCACAAAGGTCGAGCAGGGCATGGTCCGCGTGCTGCCCTCGCCGAAGCTCGTCGCCGCCTACTTCCTCCTGCGGCCCTTCTTCTCGCCCAAACGAGGGCCGCCAGAGCAGCCGGACGGCGGCAAGGCCGATCAGTGGGCCGCGTATCTCGACGCGTCGAACTGGACCCTCGACCCGGAACCCAACACCATTCTCCACGGCGCCGTGCCCGGCCACGCGCAGCGTCTCACGGAGAAGTGGCACCCGCATCTGCATCTGCGGAGGAGTCTGGTGTCTCTGCCGAGCATGCAGGCCGGCGACTACGTAATCTGGCATTGCGATCAAGCGTACTCCATCATCACGGGCGGCACGAGGCTAGGCGTACCACCGTCGCTGCAGAACGAATCCGGCGAGCTCTCGCTGCTGACTTACACGCCCGTATGTCCGCTTACGCAAACCAACGCCCTCTTCCTCGCTCGCCAGCGCAAGGCGTTCCAGACCGGCCAGCCGGGACCGGACTTTGACACGCTGTTCGCGCTGGGCAGCGAGGCCTCGCACCAGGACCGTCCCGGCGCCAAGGAGGTCGAGGAGTACGGCGGGGTCGATGGCCTGCGAGCGATGGGTCTCGCGCCGTACGACGTCGAGCCCGCCGGCGCATCGCCGAAGCGAGAGCCGAACGGGGACGCGATGGATATTGACGACGAGGAGGGCATGCGGAACAAGTCCAGGACGGAGGCAGAGCAAGAGCTGCTGCGGCTGGCCAACATCATTCTCTTCCCCAACCGCTACGACTTTTACATACCCACAAACGGCACCAAGGGCAGCGGCGACCGTACGCCTCGCGCGCGGGGGGCGCCCAAGACGACGGTGAATGGTGCGCGGAGCTGACGGCGTTGGTTGAAGGGGCGGTGGCGGCGCGGGAGCGGGCGACTGGGCTCGTCGGGCAGAGACGAGGAGGGAGAAGATGAGCCGGAGACCAGTGTCGAGACCGTGACCTCCTCCAAGGGAAAGGAGAAGGAGTCCATCACGGTGACGGTCACCGCGGCGGATGTCTAGATTGCGCTCTTTCTTACCATGATACCCTGCAATCTGGCGCTTCGCCGGTCGGATAGAAGAGAGGGAGTGTGTGTGTGTGTGTATGTGAGGGAAGGATTTAAAGACAGAGTATGAGAAGTTAAGGCCGCCCCTTTGACGCGAACGCAAAACAGGCATGCGAGCAAGCAAGCACAAGCATTATGGACACGAAGACTTTTGATATTACGAGACCAGATCTGTCGGGGATAGATCGCGATTAGACGCAGTGGAGACCGAGGACGATCGGTACGATACATAGAGACCACCAGCAGCACCGCATTCTTGCATGCATTCATGGAGAACTTGGCAGGGTCCGCACTTTGGGCTCCTATGCCTCCTGTTTTTACCTATTTCAACATTGTTTTCAATCGGGGTTGTTCGTGAGCTTCGGTGAAATGAATGCTCTTGTCATCAAGGTGACAAGGCCTCTGTGAAGCATGTGGAGGACGATTTGGAGCGCGCGCGGCCGGGACATTGCCGGCTCATCGGAGACGGGACCGGGACATAATCCCGGTTCACTATTTTATTTTCCGATGGGCTTCACCGGGTCTGTCCCTCCCGCTAGGTCTCTTACGCGGCGATTTCATTTGGCGTATTGGATTTCCTTCCGGCGGCCTCAATCCCATGCCGCTCTTTGTCGTCAAATACGCTTTTGAGAGACCGAAACGAGAGAGCTAGATTTTTTCTATAGTTTTCACTTCTCTCGCGCGATACATTTTATGCACCGCACAAGTCCACACCGAATGTAAATTCTCCCCGTCTCACCACCACCCACAGAGCCCGCGCGGGAACACACCGCATTCCACGTATCCGCTTCCCCGTGCTGTTCCCCGGTTTTCATTTGTTAACAATCGGCGTTCCGAGCTGTCATTATCTTCCCTTCAGCCGATTGACCGGTCATGGCCAGAGTCCAAGACAACCCCCCTCTCGGTCTAGGTCCTATCTGGGCCTCCCTCTAGCGCTGCCGGCGTGGACCCCATATTCATAACGCGACTGAAAGTACGTAATAAATCTCACTGAATAACACTCCACTGTCGTCTGATTCCTGTCGTTCTGGATGTGTTCAAGCTGGTCTTCCATTGGGCAGGGACACCGAGAACTCGACGGCGAACTTCTCTCGCCTCAACACCAAGCTTCTTGGCCCTCACAAAGCCTTCACTCCTACCAGCTATATCCAGGGCGTAAGCACGCAGCGCGGTTAAAGAACCGCCCTAATGCTGCCTGCAGCCTGCAGCGTGCAGCAGCAGCGAGTCAGTCCCGACAAACCCGCCATTCCAAACCGTGCTGGGTTGCGCCGGTCGGGGTTCTACCCGCCTTCTGTGCAGACCTCCCTTGCAAGGGGCCAGGATGCCACCGCAAATCATCCCGCCGCCACTGGGCCGTTTTGCACCCGTCCTCAACGTGTATTATTAGCGGCGGTTAGCTTGGGTTTCCAGGGACCAGACAAACCGCGGCGCCGTCAGCAAGCTGACGGGTGATGTGCGCCGACCTGGAAGCATATGCAACGCAACACACCTTCGTTCGGCGTGCCCGCCGCCGCCGGTACAGTATAGTAATGCAGCACGCGGTAGCGAATCCGACGTCGGATGGCCTCGACTCTCCATCGCCAAGCCCGTCAAGACGCGGACGGCGTCCGCGGTCCAAAGGCTTGACTTGAGAGCCGAGGCCTTTCTGCTGACGACCATTGGGGCGTTCGAGAGCTGAGGAGTGAGAGAAAAATGCTTGTCCAAACGGGTCCAAACCTTCAGTGAACCACCTGGTCCATCGGAGACTTTAACTCCCCTCGTCTCTCTCGGATCAGGCTATCGTCGGCCGTCGCCTGTTCGTTACCGTCTTACACCAACGCTTGAGGTGATTCCAGTGGCCGCGCATCTTACGCCTCGTCAGTATCTGAGCGGTGGAATCAACTCGAAACGTGGGAGGAGACTCGAGATCAACATCATTATGGGTTACGGATGACACGAACCCCATCCATATCGACGAACCCGTCCAAACGACTCACAGAGAGAGACCTTCTCTCCGTTATCGTCGGTATCGCCCGCCCTGACGTTGCCCCGACAAGGGGTTTCCCCCCGCGCCTTGCCCACCGATCGCCCCCAGCCAGCGGCCACCCATTCCCCGGCCCTCTGCTTATCTCTGGGCGGGTCCCCATTAAATGGGCCCCGTCCGACGGTTGGTCTTGTCTATCATGACCCGAGTAAGTCACATACCGCGTCGCTGTGGTAGTAGCAGCAGTAGTAGGAGTCGGATATCCCTCCGCAGGAACCGGGAGACGTCAGATGAAGGTTGGGCTGTTACTAGCCGCAGAGGGCAGAAAAGGAAGTGGATGGACCCCGCGGAACGAGAACGTAGCAGCCCCCAGGGGGAAAGGCACACACGAACGATGCCGGCATCCTCTAATAGAAATAGATGCCCGTCTCGCACCTCCAGTTCCGCGTTTGGCTTTTCCTTGCCTTCCATTCTCAAGTTGTGTGATCGGCGTCGTGAGCAGTGAATCGCCGACCCTGCAGCAGAAGTCCGGAATCGGACCAACACAGACAGGACAGAATCCCCCCAACCACCTCATCGCCATTGCAGCATCATGGCCGCCGGCATGGAGGAAAAGACGGTCGGGCTCTCCCGCTCCGACAGCACAAACAGCAACAAGCTCGGCCAGGTCGTCTCCGGCAACAACGCCGCCGTCGCTCAACAATACGGCGAGACCGTCCGCGGCCTGAGTCCCCGTCATGTGCAGCTCATGGCCATCGGCGGTTCCATCGGCACCGGTCTCTGGGTAAGTCAAGTTCCACGTTCTTCTCACCAAACACGTATCAAGGAAGAAGAAGCACACCAACCAACCACCAAAACAGGTCGGTATCGGCGGCGTCCTCTCCAAAGCCGGCCCCCTCTCCCTCGTCCTCGGCTACACCTTCTGGGGGCTCCTCTTCATCTGGCCCCTCAACCTCTCCGTCGCCGAGATGTGCGCCTACCTCCCCATCCGCGGCTCCATCTTCGAGCTCGCCTCCCGCTTCGTCGACCCGGCCCTCGGCTTCGCCATGGGCTGGACCTACTTCTTCGCCGGCCTCATGCTCGTCTGCACCGAATACTCGGCCGTCGCCACCGTCATCCAGTACTGGAACGCCGACATCAACCCGGCCGCCTGGATCGCCGTCGCAATGGTCTCCTGCGTCGCCGTGAACCTCATCGCGGTGAAGTACTATGGCGAGTCGGAGTTCGTCATGGCCTCCACCAAAGTCGTCCTCCTCATCGGCCTCTGCTTCCTCACCCTCGTCACCATGTCCGGCGGCAACCCCGCGAACGACGCCTACGGGTTCCGCAACTGGGGCGACGGCAGCTACATCCACGCCTACTTCGTCGAGGGCGCCACGGGCAGGTTCCTGGGGTGGTGGAAGGTCGTCATCTACGCCGCCTTCACCATCGCCGGCCCCGACATGATCGCCCTGGCCGCCGGCGAGATCCAGAACCCCCGCCGCACCATCCCCCGCGTCGCCAAGCTCATCTTCTACCGTCTCGTCGGCTTCTACGTCGTCGGCGTCCTTTGCGTCGGCATCATCTGCAGCTCCCGCGACCCGGGGCTGCTGGGCGCCATCGAGAACGGCGAGCCTGGCGCCGGTGCCTCTCCCTGGGTCGTCGGCATCCAGAACCTCCACATCAAGGCCCTCCCCGACATCATCAACGCCTTCATTCTCCTGTCCGGATGGTAAGTTCACCCGCACCCCATAGAACTCCTACAAAGAAAAGCCACCGACACAATCTCCCCCCCTCCAGGTCCTGCGGAAACGCCTACCTCTACTCCTGCTCGCGCACCCTGTACGGTCTCGCCCGCGACGGCCAGGCCCCCAGGTTCCTGCAAAGGTGCACAAAGGCCGGCGTCCCCATCTACTGCGTCCTGACCGTGACCGCCATCTCCTGCATCACCTTCCTCGTCTCCTCCAACGCCGCCGTCGAGGTCTTCTTCTGGTTCGTCGACCTGACCACCACCGCCCTCATCATGACCTACACCTTTATGCTCATCACCTACATGGGCTTCTACCGCGCCCGCGTCGCCCAGAACTTCCCTCCCTCCACGCTGCCCTACGTCGCCCCCTGGACCCCCTACTTCCCCGGCCTGGCGCTCCTGCTCGGCTTCCTCGCCCTCATCTTTGTCGGCTTCGACAACTTCTACCCCTTCAGCGTCCGCGGCTTCATCACCTCCTACTTCGGCTTCGTCTTTGGCGTCTTCACCTACGTCGTCTGGAAGGTCCTCAAGAGGACCCGCTTCGTCCAGCCCAAGGAGGCCGACCTCTTCAGCGGAAAGGCCGAGGTCGATGCCGAGTGCCGCCACTGGGAGGAGGGCGGCATCGAGGAGGTGGAGAAGGCGAGGTTGGCTGAGATGCCCTTCGTCCGCAGGTGCTGGGAGAGGCTGTGGTAAACGGACCACTTCACGCTGCTAGGTGGCTGAATTATCGTTTCAGTGACAAAAAACACGTCTGTCGTCCAAGACTTTTCCTTGAATTCACTCGATCTCCCGTGTCGATGTCTCGAATACCATCACACGGTTCTAGTCCTGCATGACACAGAGAGTAACCCAACTCCTCTCCTAGACAGTCGCCTCACACCCACATCTTCCCCAGACCCAAACCCCCGTCACGAATGCCGGAAACATGTGCGCGCTCATAAATACCCCGTCGCGGCGCCTTAACCTGAGCTACCTTATTCCCCGACTCCAATTACGTAAATCAATGTTCCCCGCACGGCAAGTTTGCGGGGAATCCTCCGCTCCCCTGGCCCTGACTCCAACTCACGGTGACCTCATTTCGTCACGTAGCACACAGAACACCCGACACGGCCTCCGCCGCCGAACCGCACACCCAACAAAAGCCGGCCCGGTTCTCGTCGGGGATGACGAAAACCCCACCCCCGGGATGCGGCCCACGAGATACGCAACCTCCCGCCAGAAAGCCTGCCACCAGTGCGCCGCCGCCAAGGCCAAATGCGATCGGAAACCCGGAATATGCACGCGGTGCGATCAGCGCGGCTTGCCATGCACGTATGCCCAATCTCAGCCGCCGCCGCGACCGGAGGTGGCCGGGGCCAACAACGTGGCGTCTCGGGAGAGCACGAGGAACCATCTCCCATCCCCGGAACATGACGCGCCCCCTATCGAGTCGGCAGTCTGTCCGGAAGCCGAGCTGGCGCTCTCTGATCCCGGGGGCTGCCAAGTTCCTCCGCCGCGGTCCCCTCGGACACAACCCGGAGCCGAGCTCAACTTCTCCAGCCTGGAACTCGTCTGCCCCGTCAACCCCGACGACATCGCCAACAGATGGCTGCACAACTTCGTCCCCCTCCCCGGTCAATCCGTCAAGAGCTACCCGCCATCCATCTCGGCATTCATCCACCGCGTCCTTCAGTCCTACGCGAACAGGTCCATACGCGGCCGTCACATTCCCCCCTTCATCCACTGGTCCCAATTAACCCTCCCCTCCAGCCAACCCCTCAAAACCTGCCTGTCCGTCATCCGCATGTGCGAAAAGCCGCTTCCGGGCAGCGAGAGCGCCATCGCGGAAGTCCTGCAACGCGAAATGACCAGGCTCTACGAAGAACAATCCACCCTCGATGACATGACTCTGCTATCTGCTTACCAGGCCTATCTGATCTATGCCATGGCAATCTTCTTCCGCCTCGGGCGCGACTGCGACGCTTTCCTCCGCCAGGCCATGATCAACGCCCAGGAAATCGCGTGCGAAACCTCACGAAGAGGCCTTGCGTGCGTCGCGGAACAGGAGGGCTCTCGGCCGCGGTGGGAGGCATGGATCGTCGCGGAGACGAAGCGGAGAACCGTCTTCACCATGTGCATGTTCGACAGCGCTCTGCTCACGCGCGACGGGCTTGCGACGCATCTCGCGACTGAACTCCGGGGCTTGCTTGCCCCTGCGAGTAAGTCGCTGTGGGAGGCCGGGGACCGGCGGAACTGGGAGGTTAGTTATAACTTGCATCTCGCGGCTTGGAATGACGGGGGTCTTCGCATTGAAGAGCTCTGGCCGATGCCAGAGGATTACGGAGGAGCGGAGGTTGAGAGGCGGCGGGCACGGGTTGATTTGTGGTTGGAAGATCTTGATGATTTCGGGACTATGGTCTATGCGGTCACAAGCTGTACTCATGGTGGATGAAGACGAGGTCAAAAAAGGGATGAAGATGATTTGCCAGTGGTGCGAAGCGTTTTGTCTGCTACCCCAAGGTGGTTTGGAAATAAGAAATTCAGTCAAGAAGACCGGAGCTCTCCAGCATTTTCAACGTCTTTCCCAGTGGAACAATACCAACATTTCCCATACCCAGCAACTTTTCCATCAATGTCTTCGTTAATTCCGAGCTCCCCTCCCCCGGAAAGCCCATCACCTTGTCCGAGATGATGTACATTTCGAGGAGGTGATAGATACCAGCCTACTATGAACCAATTCATTAGTAAACGTCCAGTTAACCACTTATGGTAAACACCGTTCCCACATTCTGAGCCCACAGAATCTGCTCCAACGAACTCCCAGAGCCAGCATGCCACCTCGTCTTCTGAAGCACCACTTCCCTCTCAATCCAGATGAAGTGCGAGTTGACTTAGACATCCGTCGAGCCCTTCTCGAATGACCCCGAAACCGCTCAAAACGATTGTAAAAGGCGACACTTTGGTCAACTCCGGCTGAGAGACATTGGAGACATTGGAGAAGCAAAGTGTCACGAAGATTGCGAGATGTCAAAGGCGCGATTACTGGGCTATTTCATTCCAACGGGTACAGTTCTCGATGAATTCGATGCCCTCTGACAAGGCTTTGATTCCCTCGAGAAGGATCGTCATGAAGTCCAAGTTGAGAATGGGCCATGTTTGCGTTTAACAGAAACCTAGACTATCACGATCTGTGCGACAGTATTAAATGATAAAAAAAATGAATGGATTCTATGCAAGAATCTTTCGATTCCCAGTCCCGCACACGGTAGCATCACCAGCGAAGTCGCCGCCTCTGATCTCCGGAGGCGACCCTCAACTCCGGTAATTGTGGGGCTCAACTCCGGAGCTCTTACAAAACAACACTCCGAATGACGACCGACGATTTCTCAAAGACAGCTATAAAGACGTGTACGCATGAGACCCAGGACTTCAAATTCGCCCACGGAAACCGGACACACACTCATCACACACTCTCTTATCTAACAACGTTGAGAGCATACCGGGTCGTCATGGCCTCGGAACACCACAGTCCGCGTCCGCCAACCTCACCAACTGCGAACGCTCCAGAGCAAGCATCTTCTCAGCCAAGCAAACCTTACAGCGTCTTCGATAATCGTCAAAAGAGACTCATCATCTTGACAGTATCAACAGCAGCAACTTGTGAGTCTGTCTCTGTGATGTGTAGAAAAAATTGTCATACTGATAGCTTAGTTTCCGGGTTCGCCTCAAACATCTACTTTCCAGCCCTTTCTACCATAGCGGAGGACCTCAGAATTTCGGTCGAGCTCGTCAGCCTCACAGTCACCACCTATCTCATCTTCCAGGGCCTTGCTCCAAGTCTCTGGGGGCCGATATCCGATGTCAGAGGTCGACGGGTCGCGTACATCGGCACTTGCCTGGTGTTTCTCGGAGCATGCATTGGCCTCGCCGAGACCAGAAACTTCGCTGGCCTCATCATCTTGAGATGTCTCCAGAGCACGGGCAGCGCGAGCACCATAGCAATTGGTTCTGGCGTCATCGGGGACATCACGACGAGGGAGGAACGGGGCGGGTACATGGGCATCTTTCAGGCCGGCCTGCTTGTGCCTGTGGCCATCGGGCCGGTGATTGGGGGTGCTCTGGCAGGATCGCTGGGCTGGAGGAGCATCTTCTGGTTCTTGACGATATACGGGGGGGTGTTCCTGTTGTTTATGGTCTTGCTCTTACCGGAGACTCTGAGATCCGTCGTGGGGAATGGTTCAAGGGCGCCGTCGACGCTCCTCCAGCGATACCCACTCGTTTTCTACACGCGGACAACCAAGGTGGAATGGGATCCGGAGGAGGCAACGGCGGACGTGGGCCCCCGCAAGAAGGTTGATCTCACAGCGCCGATCCGCATTCTCTTCGGCAAGTCGGCAGCACCCATTACGGTTTTCCTCGCAGTCTACTATGCGGTTTGGCAAATGAGCATCACGGCCATGTCTACCCTCTTCAAGAGCCAGTACGGGCTCTCCGAAACGCAAGTCGGGCTGACGTACATTGCCAACGGAGCGGGCTCCATTACTGGCACCCTCGTAACGGGAAAGATACTGGACATGGACTACCAACGCGTGAAGACGAACCTGGAGAGCCGACTGACCGAGAACGCGGAGTTTCCCATTGAGAAGGCGCGGCTTCGGCTGGTTCCCATCTTCGCACTCCTGCAGTGTATGTCGATTGCCGTCTTCGGATGGACAATCCAGTTTCCTGGAAAGGTGCACATTGCGGTCCCGATTGTGACGACGTTCGTGACAGGGTGGTCGGCGATAGGCACGCAATCGCTGGTCATGACCTATCTAGTGGACATCTTCCCCGACAGGAGCGCGGCAGCGAGCGCCAGTCTCAATCTGGCGCGGTGTTTGTTCGCGGCGGGCGGCACTAGCTTTGTGATGCCCATGGTCAACGGCATTGGGGTCGGATGGGCCTTCACGGTGTGTGTTGCGGCCCAGGTGGTCGCCGTCCTCGGGGCAGGGGCGCAATGGAAATTTGCTGCTGTCTGGAGGCGCCAGGAAGCGGAGAGGAACAGACAACTGTAGATAATCGCAGGACCTAAAGGGAAATGCTGGTCAGCTTCGTCAAAGCTTTCGTATTACTAGATAAAAGAGAGATAGACAAAGTTTTGCTTCTTACTCGTCTCCATGCTTATGCAAGTGAATTCAGATTTCCGGGCGAGTCCACGCAAACTGAGGGTGTGTTGATCCTTAGAGGTGCTCATATCGAGGACCAATATCTGCTTGGTGCTTGGTTGGTGTTCGTCGATAAAGTGCATTTTGAGTTTCTCTGGAGGAAGAAGATTGCTGTTCTTATGACCGCCCCTTTCTCCATGGCTGTTGATATGCGCCTTCCTCAGCCAAGTGCGTTTCTACACTCTAGACTATGAGGAGGAAAGAAGGAAGAGTTCACGGGTACCTTCCTCCTTGCTCTTTTTTCCATCCACCTTAGCTCCTGCTTGTTCAATTTGTTTGGCTCCTTCCTTCCAATTCCAAGAGACAACCATTACCAGCCTGAGGCAGGTAGAGTCGTCTTCTGCCTTCCACCTTCCTCCTCAGAACCATCCGCCTTCTATCATCTTCCACCTTGACGGCCTCGACCCCGCCCGCCGACTCTCCTTCCATCTCAGGTCGGTCCTTCACTTACCTTAGACGGCAGCCAAGTCGCCCCACCAAACTCAAAACCTTCTCAAACTCCCACCGTAGTCTCTGGCAGGTTCAACGGGTTTCCCACGCAGTCAGTCTGCCAAGGTCGTACCTCTCGACCACACATATTCGTCAACTGCCCTTTCTTTTCTCGTCTTTCCTTCTTCTGGCTTTTCTCTACCATTTTCTTTTGCAAAAAATAAGAAAAAAAAAAAAAAAAAAAAACAACCCGCCTTCAGGATCCCTCCGCCAAGGTCGCCAAGATCCAAGATGGCGTCGTCTCAGCAGCTCATGTCCTTCGACCTGGAGTTCACCTACTTCGGGGCTCCCAAGGACGTCCCCCAGTACGTCGCCGCTCTTTGGGCCTATCTTTCCCTCAAGAAAAACAGGAAGAAGCTGGCCGACTGGGACATGTCTGTCCCCGAGGCCCACGGCGCTGCCAATGGACCCGGCTCCGACAAGACTGCCTTGACGCGCTTCGCAGTAAGTTGACCTCTTTTGTACTCTTTCTCAAAACTCGCCCTTGCAGACTCCTCGCCAAGTAAAACATCAGAATCTAACTTTCTATCAAGGTCAGATTTACCCACAAGTCGGCCACCTACGATGACGTGAAGCAGGCCCGGGTCATCTTCGACAAGGCTTACCAAACCGGCGCCCGCATTATCTGGAAGCTGCATTCCGCGCCCGCCCATGAGCGAGGACTTCTCCAGTACGACAAGATGCTGCGCCAGACCTACTGGCTGCAGAACAACCCGACCAGCACCTCCAGCTACTGGGGAGAGTGGGGACTGCACTCGGTCTACTACCCCGGCACAAGGCCTGATGACGGCAGCCCCGTCTCGGAGCTCGAGAAGTTTCTCGACCTGTACGAAGAGGTTTGTTCCTCTCAGCCCTCTTGACTTTCTCAATGACTGACAGTGAAACAGCGCATGCCTCAGAGGCAGAGGCACGAGTCGAACACTTCCAAGACACTCATGAACAGCACCGATGATATGGTTTCCCAGACGAGCGAGAACTTCAAGCTCGTACGCGAAGCCAAGTGGCTCCTGGAAGGCAGCCACGAGAACAACTATGGTGGTGTTCAGGTGCTGAACGGCAGGATCCGCGCTGCCATCCAGTCCCACTGCAATCTTCTGGACAAGATCCGAGGTTACGGTGAGGGTGACGACAGCTTCGATATCCGTGTCGCAGAGGCCATCAAAGCAACCGACTCCCTCGCTGCGCTTGTCGAGGACCAGCCCATTCGCACGACGCCGTGGTGGAAGAGAATTGTTGTCGGCAGAAACCACGTGGAGAAGCTGCGGGACTCGACGACGGAGCTCCGTGGCCGAGCATCCTCCATCGAGGAGGAGGCCAAGGGCCTCATCGAGATGTTTCCTCAGCGTAAGTTATCCACCCGCTGCACGAGACTTGACACTGACATGAGAAACAGTTGACTGCGCCCTCAAGCAGCATGCCTGCTCTTCTCGCAAGTTTGTTCTCTACAGCCACGTGCAGGTCCAGTGGCCTAAGCTTGCCACCATCCTAAACCACCCCGACGCAGACGAGCAGGAGCTGAATGGACTGTTCAGCCCCGGCCTCCGGGCCATGCAGGATTCGCACACCCGTCAAGACCAGCTGGCGCGCGAGCATCGCAAGTTCAAGAAAGGCGACCGCGTCTTGCGCTCCGAGGAGAAGAAGTTTGTGAAGCGCGCCAAGAAAGCCCAGGGCAAGCTCGACAAGTTCTGGCGCGACTACAACAGGGCTTGCGACAAGTTCCGGAAGGGACAAGCACGCACCCCGCGGGCGCAGAAGGAGAAGGAGCTGGACTGGAGCAGCGACAGCGAGTACAGTGGCGAGACTATGTGTGAGAAGGAGTAGACTGGCGCGGGTGGTTGAGACTTGCTGAGATGTCGAGGACCTGAGATGTAGCGAGGATCATTGAGTTCGTGTCTTACATTTTGCTCGAGGTCGACAAGGTCTACTCAGGAATACTATATTGCTGAAGATTATCGAGTCTGGTCGCTTTTGTCTTACTTATCGCATTCTGCCGTGAAGCTGGTAGATGCCTGACGAGTTGAAGTGTGCGAATAGCTTCACACGAGATGTCAGTACGACACAAGAAGAGCGAAAGTGGAATCCAACAGCTCACTAAATGGGCAAAAATAGCAGCAGCAGCGGCGTCAGTGCACTGGGCCCATCTCATGTTGCCTCACTGGGCTGCGTCTGTCTGTGGGGAAGCCACGGTGGCGCTCTTCCTCATCCCATCGTCCCTAACCGTCTAACCTTCAACACGCATCGCGACCAACAACACGCTCAGGAACCGCAATACGCGGCCTTTCATCACCGATCCCGCCCTCCTCTTCACGGGCATACAAAGAAAGAAAACCAAAGGGTTTTCGACGGCGATGAGGCAGGTGGGGGGACCGTCATGCGCGACGCTTGGGCTGCACGGCTCAAGCGGGACCGGAGCCTACTGAAGAATTTCGATGAAGAACATGAGCACTCACGTTGGCGACTTCCGCCAACACCAGAACACTTTAGTGAGTGGAGGTAAATCCGCGGCCTACATACCTTAAGGTACTTAAGGAGCAGCGCCAGCAGCGGGCGCCAGAAACGTTGCGTGCGGCCGGGCTGTGTTGGCGCGACCTTTCGGGGCGATCATGTGCGTGCGAACATCACCATGACTAGGAAGTTGACTCTGCTAAACGTAAGGTCAAGACGAAGTTATTCGTCTCATGATTTATTAGAGTTTCTTGGCTGGCGAAGACGATGCCCCGAGAAATGACAGACTGAAGAGGGAAAACGGGCCAGGGCAGGCAGAAAGGCAGATCGTAGGGGAGGGACAGCAAGCCGCTGGTTCCGGAGTGCTTCCCCCCTCCTCATCTACAACTCCTCCGGGGGGCCTGAAACATAATGCGAATAAGATGGGACAAACCGCAAGTAAACTCGAGAACCCGCAGGGGGGACGATAGACATTGCAAGCAGAGAAGGACGGGATGGTAGGGCCCTAGGTAAATGCGAAAAATAAGGAAGAGGAAAATGAAAGGGGCGTGATATCTAGCCGTCCGTCCGCCCAGCCCTGCCCGTTTGAGATATCTGCCCGCCCCTGCGCATCTGGTCTCTGGTCTCTGATAAGTCAGAGAAGGGAAGCTACCTCAGCTATACCTGAGGGGACCGTAGAAGAAACAGAAATAAACAGACACGACGGTTGCCAGCCAGCCAGCCGCCCTCCCAGGCCCTTGCTTCGATTCCCCTCTCCCGTCCTCGCCGTATAAGCACCAGCAGGGCAGCTTGAATTGCTGCCACACCACCACCAAGAATCAATTCCCACGTTTCATTTTCCTCTTTTTTTCCATTCTACTTTCCAACTAGCAAGGTGACCTACGTCAAGCTACCAGAGGCACAGCAAAAAGGTGATCAATCATCCCTACCTACCTTAGCCCTTGTTTTTATTTTCCCCCGTGTGTATGCACATGTGTGTGTGTGTGTGTGTGTGTGTGTTGATCGGACACCGCTCCTACTCCTCCTTCTCGCCGCCGCCACCCACGTTGCGACCCTCTCTTTCTCCTCGTCCTCCACATCTTTCCAACTTCCATTCCCCCTTCGACCTCAACTTCCCAAGCTTCCCTCTCGCCCAACAACAATCTTCTCTCTCGTCGCAAAGACTTCATCTCTCCTGTTCGCAGCCGAATTACTCGTCGCTGCAGCTTCAGAAGCCATCTCAGTCTCCCCAGATCTTCATCCATCACACCGCTAAGGCCCCCCCGCGCGCGCACGCGCATCGCATCGCGCAGCGCGCCGTATAAATCCATCCCCCCATCTCTCTCTCTCTCTCTCTCTCTCTCTCTCCCAGTCGCGCACTTCCACCCCCTCGCCTTCCCCCAATCGCATAAATCCCGCCACGATCGCCTCTCTCCGACCTTTCCATCTCATAAAACTAACATCTCCCTCGCCCCCGGGACAGCCCAAACCCCAACCACAAAAAAAAAAAAAAAAAAAAAAAAAAATGGAAATCCCAGCAAAAATGGCCCGCGAAGGAACCCGCTCCCAGACAGGCAACTCCAAGCCGCGTCTCTTCCCCGTCGTCGACACGGCTCCCGTCCGCAAGTCGTCCAACAACTCTTCCGCGACGACCGCGAAGCCCAAGAAGAGCGCCACCAGCACCGCGACCGCAAAGGGCGCCAAGCCCGTCGGCGTCACCAAGAAGAAGGCCGCCAACGCGAAGAAGGAGCCCACTGCTGCTACCAAGGTACGTGGCAACCGAGGATTCGAAATAGTGAGGAGAGGAGGAAGAAGGGGGGGGGGGGGGGGAGGGGGGAATCTTTTGCAGCCGCGACTGAGCAAATCGCGCCGTTGGGATTTTTGTGCGCAAGCTGGGGACGCGTCTTTGCGAACATGCGCGTCTGACGATTTACACACAGCGCTGACCTTTTTTCCACCAGGCCAAGTCGGTAGCCAAATCGGTCTCTACCAAAATCACCGGCGCCACCAAGGCCGGTAAGAAGGTAAACACACTCTCTCTCCCCTTGCCGTTTCTCCTTACAGCACTCATCTGACCCACGAACCAGGAGACCAAGCCCAAGACCGCAAAGGCAAAGGCCAACGCCCTCGAGCCCGTCGCCTCCTGAACCTGAGCCTTCTTCGCAATGTTATCTCTACGATGCCTCCCCCCTCGGGACCTGACGCGACTGCTGGGGTTCCCAGGGCCCAGAAAAGGCGTTTTCATTAGTCGGAGAGAGCTTTTGTTGCCTTTTATTACCTCTCTTATTCCCCTTACGAAAGTGTCTTCTTCTTCGATGAGATACCACCGTCTTTTTCTAGTCGAGCGTGCCGGTCAGGGAAGTTTTGTGGTCTTTGGGGCATTGGGCTAGGCTTGTTTTGTTTGTTTTGCTGTTCGGTTGGACCTTGACAGAGAAACATCATTGTCGTTGGGTGTATGTACGCCACGAGACCCTCAAGAAGGGTTTCTAATGAGAATCGACCCGTTACAAACTTTGTCTTCGACGCTAGAGGAAATGAACATAGGGACAGCCACTCGTAGGACCGCCAGGTCAAAAGGCTCCCCTGCGTAAACCAAGTACCTCCGAGTCCAGTTTATGGTGGGAAACCAGGGCAACATGTCGAACAATGATTAAGTATATTGTGAACATGAACGGAAGTGGTATCTTCTATACATATCTTGGCCACGGATTTCCCGTGATAACACCCAGTTCCCCCCTTTCTGGTCATGGCCCGGTCATGGCGAACACCGAAACAGTCAAAACAGAAAATTGCAGCAATGCGAATGCTCCAAAACCACCGCGCCGTATCATCAAAACACCACAAAATCAGATGGGAAAGTGCAACTTCTGCTCGTTCCAAGGAATGTCGTACCAGTTCTGCCAGTTCTTGCCGACACGCGGCCCCTCCTTGATGAGCTGCATTTCCCGCACACCGCAGAACAGGCCGTTGCGCCCCGTCCGATCCACCATCTTCCACCCCTCCCTACGCTGGTAGATCTCTTCCTGGAAGCGTTGGCCCTCGACCACCTCCCGGTGAGGGTTCGGTGTCGGGAACCGAGAAAAGTACGTGATGATGCCCTGCGGCAAGGCGAAGAGTCGCTCCCAGTGACGGACGAAGCGCTCGAGGTACTGCGTCCGCTTCCTGTATGCCACGCGCACGTAAGGGTTCACAAACACCCCTGTATCTATCTCTCCCGCCTTGTCCGCAACCGTGGTGACATCCGCCAAGAATAAGCAGCACTCACACGCGTCGAAGTATATCTCAGGCTCGTACCGGAATCGCACCGGCGCCGTGACGTTGTGGGGGTGGTCCGGATTGATGACGTGGTGCGCCACGGCCTGCCAGTCGGTCGCCGGCAGCTGCTTGTCCATGTTCTGGATCCATTTGGCTTGCATCGCCACCATTCCACCCCAGCAGCTCTTCACGGGGACTGCGTCCGTCTGGGAGACCATGGCCTTGCGCGAGATACCCTTGCCCGAGTTGGTGAAGTAGGGGAAGATGGGGATGCCATTCGAGAAGCCCTCGGCGTCGCGCTGAGCGTACAGGTCGTACATGGTAAATACGTTCCAGTCGAAGTCGACGGAGCAGGCCGAGAGGTAGTGGGTGCGGCCATCGTCACCTGCGTTGGTGCTGAAGAGCAAGTGGGCGGCGTCGACGGGGGCAAACATGGCGTCGTTGAGGAACAGAATCTTGTCGTATTTGACCACGCCGACTTCGGGGTCGGGGTCGAACCTGTCCAGCGGGTAGAGTGCCCGGTTTCGCATCTCGGCCAGGTATGCCAATCGCTTCAGACGCTGGGTACCGTCGGGCATGGTGATGTGGGGGAAGGCGTTGTAGTCGACGTGATCCTCGATGACGATGCTGTGCTTGCAGGGCACGTTTTTCTTGAACTCCTCCAACGCCGCGGCGCCCTGCTCTCCACTGTCGTTCTCGTATATGCTCAGGTAGACGTTGTCCTCCCCAACCATGTGAATCAAGTCCAGCACGTTCTGCGCCCACTCACCGCCTGCAATCTTTCCTTCGGGGTCGTATAGACTGACGGCGATGAAGACCTTTTCGCTTTGGAGATTCGCACACCCCGAAAGACTGTCGGAGACGAGGCATCGTTTCCGGAGGTCCTTGTAGTGCTTCGGGTGACGCGTGTACGAGGGAAAGAAGATGGGCGTTGTAACGAATATCAGAATAAGAAAGATGATGGTGTATCGAAACAGGAGCCGCGGCAGGGATCGTGGTTGGCGACGGATTGCCCTCAGCAAAGCTCTCGGTCTGCCCTTTACCCACGCGAAAAGAGAGCCTTTCCTCCTCCCCCGCGGCGCGGGCCGTGACCCGGGCAGTAGAGGCTCTTTGTTTTCTGCGTCGAGGTCGATGGCTTCGATCGAGGAGGACCGGCGTCCTTCGTCGCTGGACGGGGCCATGGCTTCGGTCGGGTCGTCTAGGTGGCTGTCGACGTAGCCAGCTTCGGAGTTTGGAACGTTGTCGATAGTCCTGCTGCGAAGGGGTCCCTGCCGGAGGGTTGACAGTCAGCCCGTGGTCAAGGGCAGCAGTTCGTGATCAAGGAGGACCGTACGGAGGTGGTGGTCGTGATGGGTTGTTGTCAAGGATCCGAGCCTTCGGGAAGAGACGTTTTCAGCTATTTCGGCTATTCGAGGGCGGCGCAGGGCGGCGCATGTGGCATGTCTCGAAGACGTGTCGCAGGAATGCGAGGTCGGATGGCGCTGGCGATGCGGACCCGACGTGCCAGACCCGGGCGAGGACGAGGACGGGACGGCCAATGGAGTGGATAAACAAGACAAGGGAGAATAGAATGATACAGAAAGAACACCGACACGTTTGATGATAAATTGTGAGCGTCCCGTCGTCGTCGTCACTTCAGGGGACGAGGGACAAAGAAGGAAACGGTCGAGGAAGCTGGAAACAATGGCGACTGGCCGCTAAGACAAGAAAGGAAAGGGAAGGATAATAAAGTTTGGGGCAAGCAGACTTCAGAGGGAGAGCGTAGATTATCTTACTTACTATCCACTAAGCGATCTACTTATTATGTCCCTAAATAGCTATACCTATCTAATATAATACCTATATTACAGTACTACTAACTTCGCGAGAGGCTTCCTTCTATTTTCTCTTTTAAGATAATCCAGCCTAAGGGAACTAACCTTCTTTAGTTAAGGAAGCTAGAAATAATAGCAAGTAGCCGCTAAGATAAGAACGGAAAGGGAAGGACAATAAAGTTTAGAGCAAGCAGACTTCAGAGGGGAAGCATAGATTATCCTACTATCTACTAAGCAATCTATTTATTATATCCCTAAGCAGCTATACCTATCTAACATAGTACCTATACTATAGTACTGCTAACTTCGCGAGAGGTGTTAAATTCGCAAAAGATGTGCGGACCCGCTTATTGCTGCGAATCTGTCCCTTCTGGGTGCTTCAGTACGCTAATTTGACAAGAGGCTTCCTTCTATTTTCTCCCGACACAATCCATCTTGAGGGAACTAACTAACCAAACCAATCAACCAGCCAGACGGGTGGTTGATTACCTCTGCAATTCACCGGAATGGAAATGTTTGCAGGTTGCGGTGGGGCCATGAAAACACCAAATCTCAGGCCGGACGCTCCTCATCTTTGTCTCGTTTCTCGAGGCATCCAGCGAGGCAAACACACACAGAATACACATATGTGATACCTCATACCTTTTTACAAAACAAATGAAGTCGGTCGTCAGAAAGAAACGTGACTTCTGTCCTCCCGAAGGCTGACCTGCATGCAACCACCAGCCGGATCATCGCTTCACTCGGGCAACACTGCAGCTTTTTCCAGCTGCAGCCCTCTGCTTAGCGCCTTGGCCTCTCCAAACTAGTCACTACTGCCGGCGCACGTCCCGCTCATTTTCCGCTCCGACTGCACGGGGATGACCTCCGAAGTTCGCGGAATTCAACGGCTCGCAGGAGGAATCGCTGTGAATATGAGGCTTCTTTTGGTTCAGGTTCAAGCTTCTATGTACTTATCGCCCATAGTTCTCACTGCTCTCAAATTGCTTGTCTTACTTACTTTCGCATCGAAAGCATATCAACCCCGTCTTGATTCTCACTGACAGACTCTCTCACTAACTCAGGTACGGATACCGCTGCTTAAATTTCGTCCATCTCACACAGGAACCCCGTCCTGCAGCCGGATTTTAATCCGAATTTATTCTCTCATACAACCCAACTAGTCTCCATCATCTATCTGACTATGTAGGATGATGTTCTCCGTCCTCTTCCGGTACCACTTCTCACAGCATGTTCTGGCCGCCCGCCGCTGCGTCTCGCCAATCTTCTTCGGAAGAGAGGCTGAGAGGAGAAATTGGGTGGCACTGATTTCTGGCTAAAGAGCCCTAAAAACGACATGATGTGACCAGGTTGCTCTTGTTTCTTGCCCTCTATATTTAGGTTTACTAATCCCTTGCCTCCAGGCGAACTTGGAGCCGGGACGGGATCCGCTGGCCCCGCCGCCTAATCGACACCTTGCCTGCGCTAAACAACATGCGAGGAGCGCCAGTGAAAGATGGAATAAGGTGACAACACCACAAAGTGCCCCTCTATTGCTATTTGAGCGATTTGAGAAGAATGTCGAACGACTTATAGAGTCACTACAACAAGGCTGCCAACCACGGTTTTGCAGTTGGAGTCAACAGTCAATTTGCCCAACCAGTCTTAAGCGCATAAGTCATTGGATGAATACAACTTTCTAGCAAGGTCAAATACCCACAGCATCTGGGCCATCTCGCCCTAAACTGGAAAGGTTGTCTGCCTCTCCGGCGCTTCAAAATACTTATCCGCCTTCTTCGTCAAGGCCTTCGACCTCTGCGTCGCCAAACGCCAAACAAGCAGTGTAAGACACGTGAGTCCCACGGACAGGCCAGCAAACAACCATATGTGCTGGGATACAATAGGCTCCCCAGCACCTGCTTCCCAGTTGAACATGTCCATCGAGAAGATGGCCGCTACGCTCGACAGAGGCAGGTAGATCATTGTGAGAATCGCTATGGTTCGCATCTGCGTGCTTTCATGTCTCGTCTCGTTTGCCATGATTTGGTTGACCTGTGAGATTTTGGCTGTGGTATTTGAGTCGATCCTCAGCAAGTGATTCCATACCTTGACAGTGTCATCAGTCAGGTTTCGCGAGAAGAATTCTCGGGGCACCTTACCGTTTGCATGGCGAGAGATGTGTTGCACACAATCATATTACAATCATCAATCTTATCATCGAATTCGCGAATGATGTCCTGCACTCGTTTCCTCATCATGCGTCCGACTTTGGCAAGACGTTGACGCCGTCGAGGGTCCGCCAATGGACCATCGCTTTCTGTCGAATCCAACTCCTCTGAGACCTCATCGAGTCCTTCCAGAAACTTTCCAAGCTGGCGCTTAGATGATTGGATGTGATCGTTGAGCTTTCGGCTTTGAAGACACAGCGGCAGGTTCTTGTGCGTCTGCGCTGCGCTATGATCGGGCTTTGAGTCCCATGGCTCGCTTTCGATTCGATCCGATCTCAAGGTGAAGTTGTCCAGCAGCGACTCAACGGCGTCAACCAGTCGTTTTCTCTCCAACTCAATGAAGATGCCGGACATCAATAGAGGGTGGTCGATTTGCTCATTCGCATGCTTGACTCTATCTCTGATATCTTCCATCTGATTTTCGGTACAGCCGTAGATTATTGAAAACGTCGATCCCGTGTAGGGAACGTACGTCGACGATAAGGCTAGATCGTTTTCGAGCGTTTCGGCCATGCGTGCCGTAAAGCCTGTGGGCATTGTTTAGCACACCGACGACCTCGCTACAGGTTTCCATACGTCACGCACTCAGCTTGAGACCACCGGGAGCCATATCTTGGTGTGGCATATAAGAGAAACAGGAAACATTTCGGGAAATGGTCCTGGTGATCTCCCGATGGAGCTGAAACTCCTTCGCGATACGATTCCACGTTGGTTTCTCGAAAGCAAGATAGCCTGAAGCAGCTTGTTTATCAAAGATCGGTCCAGCTCTACTACACAGACTGAAAACATTCAACTATCAGTACAAGTCAAACGCTTTGGAAAGTCGGCAACCTACATCAGGTAGAGGCCTGGCTTTAATCTCTCTGATTCTGGAGAAAATTCAGATGCCTGAGTCCCATGATCAATCATTAGATCTGCTAAGATCAGAGTGAGAGCCTGACAGGTCGGAGAGGCATACATGCTGGAACCAATTATCCCAATCCCCTCTTGTGTTGAGCGCTTCTGTTCCTATCATCTACCAGGTACGCTGAGTTAGCCAAGTGTCGTAGTCAAGAATGACACAACAAGTAGTCACCTACCTCGCTACCTTCAAGCTTAGTCAACACGAGTGATTTTCGTTCGGTGAATTTGAAGACTTTTGAGTCGCCATCCGACCATTCCTTGGCTTCGTGAGGGAGATCCATTCTGCGACTTGGGGCTATATCGCCACTAGAGGAACTGATGTAGCGGAGGCTTCTCTTAGTGTGTCTAGTCGACAGATTTTAACTCAAGAGGAAATAATCTTACAACGAAGAGAAGCCATAGAACAAGCTGCTAAATCTAGAGCAGACAAACAAGCCGTGCCCACGGGTGACCGGGAAGCGAACATGCTTTAACCAATCCATTACCTGCACATTGCCCGTTCAAACATCTTTCTGCAGAAGAGGTTCTCCTCGCTGAATGCCTGTGGCTTATCGAGTCTGCCCCCTCCACCCCTTCCCTATCACACTCCGGATCAAGGCTGGCATGGCGTAGCGACCGATTGGTAGACCTTGACATGTCTCGTAGGTATTGAAATCGATCAGCCGACACTAACATGCTTGGGAGTGGAGCGTCAGCAAGTATCGGCGCGTGTGTTGGCAAGCTGCTATTGGAATGGGCATCATGCAGCATGCACACTCTGCCCAGGGTCGAATGTGAGATTTGCCTGCTGAATGTGTGACCATCCTCTTTTGAATATTGAGGCTCTGGCTTACTAGATGCATATTCTTTTTCGGAAGACCAATACCCCGCTCCATTTGGACTTTTTCCTCTTTTTTGTCCAAAGAGCACCACTTTCCTTGCAACCACCACCAAAGACGCAGTGCATTCAATGTTGCGAAGCGCGGTAGAACTTCCACCCCTGCTATCAAATTACTGAGCTTGATACATTACACAACCTTTTGCCTGAGGATCAGACCGTACTAGACTGCTTAGACACCGAAGATGAATGAAAAAGTAGCTGACGAGAAGACGCCAATTACACCAACCACACCAACCACACCAACTCAGGAGTGGCACCACGAAGTGATGCGATCGAAGTACAACGACCCTATCAAGCTACAGTCGTCTCTGAACGATAGGTATGGAGAGGGAAACTATAAAGTCAAGGTGAGTTTCTATTTAAGGAATGTTTCAAGCATAAGCCAGCTCCATCGTCTCAAGCAATTGGAACCAGGTCATCTCTAATCGGTACATTCTTATGTTACCGTCTGTACCCAAAGAGGTATGCACAAAGGATTTCTTCCATAGGCCTACGGCACATCAATCCAATGTACCAACTAGTGATAGTATTCAGGGTGAGATGGCGAAGCTCGAGCAGGAAGTCAGGTCGCACTACAGGACATAAGTCAGCAAGGCTTGATTTTTGGCGAACGTGGGTTCAGAGACGCCGAACCTGGCTGGACATAGGGGCGATGAATTTCAGCGGTCGAAATTTGCCAGTCTGCTTGGCACCGATAACCCAATAATAAGGGCCGATCTTGGTCTTGCAAATAACGGCATTTGGGCGTATGATACGTAAACGTGCTTTCCCGTCCGGACGATGACGATGTGTAAATTTCTTGATATGATCCGGAGGATCCATGGTGATTCCCTTCTCCTGGCGTAATGTGGTTCAAGACTTGCGTCGAGTCCCAAGGTAGTATTCTTCGTCTTCATCGCAAGCTTTCAAGAGCTCCCGCATTCTCTTCGTAAGCTGGTTGGCGCGCATTCTTTTGTCAGGATTGGGATTGAGCATCTCGTTCTTGATGTCTTCCAAAAGATCCCAAAGATACCATGAGCAATTTGAATGGTCTTGCAATTTTGTAATCCAGTCCCTCACGGCTGGCTTGAGGTAAGCTTGCTGGTTCCTTACCGAAAAGAATGTATCGGAATTGAAGCCGTAAACATCGTTTTCAAGCCTCCTCTCGGGGAAGACAGTCTTCACTGCATCAAAGCCGAGGAGGAACCATGTAACATACTCAAGAAATACGCAGCCGAGACTGAAGATGTCGGACTTTGGGGAAACTTGGCCGAGCGGTAGGTCGAACTCAGGGCAACGATAGGATGCTGATCTCTCAATATTCCTTGGGTCCTGCTTAGATCTGGAGACTTGCGTGTGCAGCCTGCCAAGGCCGAAGTCGGAAAGGGCTAATAAACCCGGGAAGCTGCTGGAGTTGTGAAACCATAGAAAGTTTCCTAAAGGCGAATTAGCTGCGAATCGCGTGAACACTGGCAGATTAGGTCCTTTCTATTACCTGGCTTGATGTCACAATGTCTTCCATAAAGATCTTCGTTTGATTCACGATCCTCCAAATAACGTATCGTAGGTGCTCGGTCGTTATGGACACACTGTAGCGCATAGGAGATCTCGAAGAATTGGATAGCCATCCATCGACAATGCCCTTTATCACCAACCAAGGCCCGGTTGTTTTGCCAAAAGTTCTGAAGGCTCCCCTCAGCCCAGTCGAATAGCAGATAATATGTCGTCCTCCCGCCTGGCGCTGGGTTCATGACTTCGAAGCTCGTCAGTAGTTGAATCAGATGTTTTCTCGAATACCGTTGTCCAGTGAACAAAAGTGATGAAAGTTCCAAGTTGAAGCTATGTCGACTGTTGGAAGTGAGTTTCTTGAGTGCAAAGAAGTGCTGCGGATGGCGCATCTGATCGTCTCAGTCAGCTATACGATTATATAGTCGTGTAGAGTGAAGGTCATACTCCGTGGTCCCCAAAGTCCCAGTGCCCTTGGTGTATTTTCACCTTGTACACCTCACTGAACCCCCCATAAGCGTTCCCGTCGCCGGAGCTATTCCCTTTCTCACTATTATCCGATGCATCATTTTCAGGATCTACCTTATGAATGATCTCCATTGGGATAATGTCCCCTGTGTCTAAAACGTAGTGCGAGTGGCGCAGCTGTTCCCATTTGATAAATGGAGCGCTCAGAGTGTAAGACCACTGAGCGAAGCTTTCGCGGAACTGAGGGCGACGGTAGCCGTTGAGGGTAGAATGGTCTCCATGTTGTCTGCAATTGAGGTATTGTTGTTCATCAGAGACATTTTTTTGAAGTGGCAAGCAGGTGTCTCTCAGGCCATCGTTTAAGTGTTTGTCCAGATCCTGTGCCAGTCCGATGCCAATAAGAACAGCCAAAAGCTTGACTGCGGGGCCCTTGGAACCGTCTGAGCGACCATAAAAGATCTCTTGGGCAATAGCGTCCTTGTTCTTTTCTTTTCTGAAGCATGCCAGCATATCCAAGATCCTACGTACTCTGTCGAAGGTCATAATTTTGGCGAATTTGGGAAAAGGAATGAATTTCTTCTCAGGTTCGAGGGCGTTTGCGACCTTGGCTTTATCAAGCTCGACCGCAATGTCTTCTAAGTGTTCGTCGTCGTCCTCAGGATCGGCTTGCCGTCGGTCGTTTCTCTTAGGTGGCGCTCTCCCCTGTCGTTCATTCTCTCTCTTCAGACGAAATGACTCTCCCCTGTCGAGCACCTTCATAACACGGGTTGTGTCATCCAAGATAAGCTTCTTCGACTCGCTGAGTTGAACCGAGTCTTGCGGCACTTGCACCTGATTTGTGGCCATTATCGGTGACAGTCTCGCCAAAGCTGTGGGATTTTAAGTAAGTCTGAGATCCATGTTGGCAAAGTAACTTAAGGCATACCAGCCATGCTGATGAACTGAATAGGTCTGGTGAGAGCCAGGCTAGAAAAGAGGATTACGCGGTGATTCGTTGCCCTGCGATCTTGTCGCAAGCATGGACTTTGGAGAGGTGAACCGTGAACATGCGGCCGATAGCGAAAAGGCTGGAAGGAACAGTCTTGAAAGTGAAATGAATGGAACAGGGAAGAGGGGTGGATTTCGACCTATGAGCCGCTGATGTGGGCGTCTGAAGATTGAAATACATTTCCCATCGCCCGAACTCTTGCGTAGAGGGAGTAGTGTCATGGGTTATGATTTGTTCACCTGCTCATTGTCAGTAAACTGCGACAACCATCTTTCACGCTTTAAGAAAGCCTTATTACACGCTCTAGAGTCAAAGCACAGCCTTGGTTTCAATGAAGGCTTAGAAAAGCTAATAAATGTCCTGATAAGACCAGGCAGAACCGACGAGGCAACGACTACATCAAGCAAGGAACATGCGAAGCCGCATTTCCAATGAGGGCAACCCCCTGATTGGGCCAGATAATGGGCTCATCGGAGGTTGCATTTCGCCCGTGTGGTAGACCCCGCCGAACGCATGGCTCGTGAAAGTAGCCGGGGTAAGCCAGGCTGGGACGCTCCGGGAGACCATTTAAGCGCCCATTAGCACATACGTTTATCCTCAATACATATATATATCCTATTGAGTGCTAGATGATGCTAGTATATGGATATTCGGAGGAACAGCTAATAGGACCCCCTCTTAAGCCTAATTATTATAGTAGATCCTACGTACTTTAGTTTATAATACTTTTTATATATAATAATTCTATTAGCAATCTTTACTAGTATATATAGTAAAGGCATAGTCTCTGTATTTATAATAATGTAGCAATAGAAGTAATCTATAGCTAGAATACTAATATAGTGAGGGATAAAATCGGGCTCAATTAGGTGGGCTGTACGTACTAACGATTCAACAATCGATAGGATAGGTGTTGCTCTGCACCGTGGCCTCGCCGTCGACTTGCGCGCTGGAGGGCCCATCCACATAGAATGCCGAACTTGGTACTGCGGTGATGTGACAACAACTTTCTGACAGAAATGATATGCCCTGCCCAAATTTGCACACCAAAATCGAAGAAAGCGTGGAGTCCTATCCGAGCCCAGGGAGGGAGAGAAGGCACAGCACAGGGTTTGGGTCCCGTGGGATAATCCGAGGAAATGAAGAACAGCCGAGGTAACAGTGCCTCCCTCTGGCAGTAGTCTAGCCAGGACGGTAGGTGGAATTTCGCATAACAGCTTTGAAGACGAGGCAATCCGTGCAGTTACGAGGAGTGGTGTAACCAACCAGAAGACCGAAGCGGATATCACCAGGCCACCATGGTGCTGACAGCGTGGCCTGCATGCAGCTCAGGCGATAAAAGGTGGCTGGCAGGCGGGTGACAAAACATAATGCTACATTTGCTTGGTTATAAAATTGGCTTCTTTGGAGGTATTAGTACTATTGACTGAGTTATGAGTGCGCCGGTTCTTTTGTCACCCGCTTGGCTGGGTCGCCTGGGTCGCATTTTCCACAGCATGTATTTCTACTTTCCTCAAGTCCTATCCAACCAAGGTGAGACCGATGTATCTGAATTTCGTTGGGTTAGGGCGAGGCGCATTTCCGGCTTGCGTGATTGTGATTGACACCTGGCTCGAAAAAACAAACATGAGACCAGAAGCGGTCTGGTCATCTTTTAAATCGGTGTTACGGTTATCTCACTTCTCAACTTCCTCGTGGCGATGTGGTTACGCTATTGCCCCCTTCCCCCCGGCCAGTCAGTATGGTCTTCCTCGTTATTTGTATTCATAAACTTCGAAAAAGGTTTGAATTTAGAGCACACACATCCATTACAAGAATCCTTCGAGCCACGATCGTGTCGATTTGAACGGAACCGTACTGTTCTACCTAAGCAATTTTAACCTCAAGCGTAGACTTGTGTCTTTTTATTTCATAATGTCGAGGCAATTACGGTCAGCATCCCTGGTTAGGTGGCAAGAAAAACTGGACATCAGCGGAAATGTCACTATTTCCGCATCAAAAGTCAGCTCAAGTCAGCTGAAGGAATACCTCGACTCCCAATTCCCGGGAAAGTATTCAGTGCAGGTTTGTAATCGTATCGTGAAAACTGAAATCCAATGGACTAATTTCGATGGCAGTTAAAACGTGATAAGTTCAAAATCACCATCGCCAGCGGGCGCTCAAGCAGGATAGTGGTAAGTTTGATGAAAACGCAGTTTGGGATCATCATAGCTGAACAAGAATCCGTAGTAATGTGAACACGATACATCAGCATCTTGAAAGAAATCAATCCTCATGGAGCTCTCGAGACAAGTCCATCGAGAATCGATCAACCTCTAAGCATCGACAACGCAACTGTTTTGCTATCCAAGGGAGGAAGAAAAGAAACAGGAGTAGGTCACTCTATGATTCATGAATATGGTCTAGCGGATGAATTAGGAGGCCGTGGGATCGAAGTCAATGGCTTTCATTGACCTCGAGCGGACACATGTGTACAACTCAGTGTCCAAAGAACACTTTAAGAATAACACATCATACTCGCGTGGTCGTTCATATCCAAAAACTGTTAAATTAACTTTGATACGCCCATCCTGTGCCTAGGCTTTTGCAGGTGTCACCGTCAACCGAAGGCCATTACATTATCTTTTCCTCCTGTTTGAATACTTTGCTCTCGAAAACCTAGGCCTTCAACTTAGTTCCTCGATTTTGTTAATGATTAAAATTAGGGCGGAAGCCATCGAATGCCCAAGCGCTTCACGTCCATCCCACCCATCCATTGAAACCTCCAAAGTGACGGAAAACTAGTGTAATTGCATCTTCCAGGATTAGTTGGCGAAGCTTTTGAAATTCCAGCACCTTCCTCTCAGGAGAGAAACATACCACAGAAATGGCGACCATTCCAGCGGCGAAAATACTAACGGCGACGAGAGCAGCAATATAGAGAGCTTAAGTTAGCTAGAGACAACCACGGAATGGAGCTTAAAGTAAAGATATCCCCTGAACGAAACGGCAAAAATGGCTGAAGCATTAAAGTGAATTAAACAACCGCTGTGACGGAAACCAAGCTGAGTGGAGTCGTCCGCTTCGCAACATAGTCGAGAGTCAACACACTTGCTTCGAAAAAGAAAATCCTGCTTCTGTTTCAGTGGCGGCTGATATTCGAGTCCTGTAAGAGTTTTGTCATGATGAAGCTACTAGACTTGGTTACGCAGAATATCACGGTGAACAAATGAATTTGGGGATTATTGATTAAATGGACTTTCAGTGCTGCAAGAACCCGCCAACTTTAGAGAAAGAGTTGCATTGAAGTGAGTGGAACTAGTGATTTCAGTTGCCTTAACCTGAATCGGCAGTTCGATTCTACATCCATCTCCGTCATATCCCCGACTTGCTATCATGCTATCAACTGCTTGACCTTCGTTTCAATAGCTGATAGGGCATTAAGTCCATCATTCTCCATCTTGAGCCTTCTCGCCGCCTTCTTGAATCTGTCCTCGGCCAGAATCTGCTCAACACCCTGCCGGACCTCCTTGACCGTGGGCGTCTGCGTACCCAAGCTAAGTCCCACCCCAGCATGGACAGCTCGCATTGTAACCTCGATCTTCTCTTCATTTTGGCCGGCGAGTAAGACAGGAACCCCATTGCTAACAGCATGGGTAAGTGTACCGTAGCCCGCATTCGAAACAAACACGTCAGCGTACTGTAGCATGGTGTCGTACGGGAAGTAGTCGATAACCCGGGCGTTCGGTGGAATGATGACTTCCGCAGGAAGCTGGGCCCCGCGAGCTCCCAATGTTGCAACAACGAGAACATCGGGCCTGTCGGAAAAGGCGTTGATCGTTGGAATAATGAGTTCGGACCAGTCGGGGTTGAGAGTACCCTGCGACACGACGACGACGTGGCGGAAGTTTTCGTGCCTCATCTCCACTTCTGACCACCACGAAGGGTACTTGATGTTCGAGCCGGCAGGCTTTCGGGGGAGAACCCCGACAAACTCGAGAGACGACGGCATATCAGACAGCGGGTAGTCGAGGCTCGGCGAGCACAGCTGAAGGGTATGGTCATATGCCGTATAGAACGATCTATACATTCTTCCCCCTGGGATGCTGGTGCATCCGCACTTTCTCCCCGCCTCCCGCCAAGCATCCACCATCAGCTTCATGGGACCGCTTTCGGCAAGATCATACAGTGCCTTGTTTCGCAGGCGTCCGGACTCGGTTGTATCTGGAGGCAAACCAAGAGAGATGGGCCCTGTGTCTTGGCTTTCGACTAGGACTGGCGAGACGCCAAAGCCGATCGACTTGGGTAGAGCTTTGAAACCTGCGGGGAGAGGCCGGCCATGCTTGAAAGCCCAGAAGGAAGAGTTGAAGACGTCCTCTAGAAGGATGATCTGGCGATCCGGGTCGCGTGCCTGCAACGTGACCAAGGCATCCTCGGTGCTTTGAGTACGCGTCGGTTGCATGTCCAGGAAAATAGCCTTGTACTGAGCAGACAAGCGCCCCGGGCCGTGTGGCCGCCCAGAGGCCTCAAGGAAAGCCCGGAAAACAGATTCAGTGATCGGATTATCAACGTGGAAATACTCAGCACCAGCTTCTTTGATCTGGGTTTCGTAGCCCGAGGGGGCCATGAAGACGACCTCGTATCCGCAATCGACTAGGTGCGACGCAATAGTGATCAGAGGATTCGTGTGTCCTTCACCGGGGAAGGCAGTCATGAACAGAAGAGGCTTTTGCATGGCTGTGCCGCCGTTCTGGCCAACGGCGGTAGTCATTGTGTTTGGTTGATGTAGAGGATCGGGTTGACAATGAGGCAACGTAGGCCTGAAGAGGGAAGAGGGCTCATAGAAATGAGAGACGAAGACAGAATCGCCCCTCAATCATCTAGTAAGCACTAGAAGGATCTTCCATTTGTCCAAGAAATGTTCAAGGTTCTATATGCAGGCAGATGGGCGATGGTATGTGGGTTATTGCGGGTCGACGGCGAGCCGCTCGCCCTCTTGGCAATGTGGCAGTGTATCCCGAATGGCCAGTTCCTCAAGCGACTGAATGTCCGGAATGTAGACCCCTTCATAAGGGATAGGGAGAGTTTCTCTATTATATACACGATGTATCCAAGATGATCCAATTGACAGTTATTGTTGTGTTGATAAACCATCCCACCAGGAATTAATGACAGACTACCAATTTTTGGGGGGGGGGGGACTAATCATATTTGGAGAAATGATGTACCTGGAAAAGCCCCCTATACTTGTGAACATGACTTTTCGTCAAATGAAGAAAGCTACTAATGAGTCGAGTATCTCTACGGACATATTTGCAAATCCCCAAGTCGTAAATGAGACACCCGTAACTTGACGAATGTCGAGTTGAGAATATGTACTGGAACTACAGAAATCAGTGCATCCGTTTTGCCGGCTCCGCTTGTTGTCTCGAGGCGCCACTGGTATGAGCAATTGGAATGACGCCACTTGTAGTTGAGAAAGCAGCATAAAGCGGGAACATTGGGCCATCGGGCAGCAGGAAAGGTTCCGTCTGATGCAGGCGCCGAAGCTAGTGTCTGTGGGATCCAGTGCATTCCTCGATTCAGGACAAGCGCGAAGCAGCGATCCTGGCCTTCAGTGGAACGATTCCGCCTTTTCCAGAATCGAAAACTGTTGTTGGCTGCTTGGACCTCGGCATAACGCATGGTTTCGATGAATGAAGCGCGATTGATTCACGCCGACGAGGTGGGGAGTTGGAACCGAGACGGAAGCAGTATCGAGCTGGCCAGGTCTACTCCATAATAGTCTGCGGGTGGAATTCAACTAAACGCGCAACCTTGCGCAGAGGCCTCCGAGAACCTTGTTCGGGAAATTTCCAGGGTTCTGTAGTACTCGTTGACAAGTATGTGTAGCTGGAATTTCTGGCCGTCGTCCCTCTCTGAGAACCCAAGATCGATACTTCCCGAGACCTAATGAAACCAACCACAGCAACAAAACTAATCTCATGATCGATTTTCTTGCGTCTTTGATCTCAAAGAAGGCAAGAGCTGGTGCACCAAAAGTTGAACTGGGACGACGAATACTATTATATGAAAAACCCGAAAAGAGACAGATGCTGAAAAGAGACGGATACTCGATTACAAGACAAACTGCTTTGCAGTTCTTCTGGTGCCTTTCTGCCACTCATGTTCGGCCACTTGGAGGTAATTACACTTTCTTTGCAGTTCATCGCACCCACTCTCATGAACAGTTGAAGACGCAACTGAGTCATTTAAGAGTCAGTTTGGAAGACCGAAAGGCATGTTGTTGAACCATTGCCCACTACAGACTAACAAGCTTCCAGGTTCAGAGAGTCTTCGCTACTCAGGTCTCCAGGAAGAAAACTTGGCAACATGTCCGGCCAAGTCCGGGCACGAGTCGGCCTTGAACGGCTGCAACGCGTGGGCGGAAAACCGGAAACATGAATCAAGGAAACAAACAACTTAACTCTAACTGGGGGAGCCCTGCAGGGATTGTCAAAAGCCTATTATCGGCATTTCAAGCATTCTGGACCCACTGCCTTGACACCACGGGAATCTTCTGCGGTTCCTATTGGTCCTAACCGCACTTCGGGTTTGCCGAGCAAAACGAGTTCAGCCGTCGACAACGCGCAGGCGTCATTGCCCCCATTTTCAGTTGTTCTGCACGTAATTCCAACTGTAACTTTATTAGGTGGAAAGATGGGGAGGAGATGGACGCAGTAGGCTTTGGTGTTGTCAGCCCGGACCGAGCAAATGCCCGCTGCCGCGCGTAAGATAGGCTGACTCAACTCGGCAATCGGAGGTCCCGTGTCATGAGACTTGAGACAAGGACTGTCTAGCATGAAATGAGGGGTTCGTGGGCCTCGATGACAGCAAGATGCCCGAGAAAGACCTGTCTCGCTGCAGCTCTTGCAGAGATCTAGCCAGTGGAGGAGCGAGGCGACAAGTCCTCTAGTCACACAACTCACCGGTTATGCGGAGATTGTAGACGGCAATTAATTTCATCGTACCTCCCTACCTCTCAACGGTTTCGCGATCTCCGTCCGTTCTCTACCTTCCAATCACTGGGCTCTTGATGCCGTTCCAATCCCATCGTTCCTTGGGTATCCACCAGGGCTTGTTGTGTCGATCCGGGAACCACACTCCAATCTGCACCCCGGAGGTGTTGACTGTTCGTTCACAACCTTAACCTACTATATATTCGTCCCATGGCACCCTGACCTTCTCCGCTCTCCCCGGGCCGCCATCCACCATGCTATCCCTCGCTACCGTCGTTTGTTTCTTCGCTTTCCTCTCGCATGCCGGTGCGTGGGCTCCACGGCATTCTGGGCATGGTGCTCCGGGGCACTACGGAGGTCGACACAAGCATGGCGCAAGCTTCACACCAGACCACGTTTTGCGGGTGACCTATCGGAACGTCTCGATCGGCTGCCAGACGCGGATGTCGGTCGTGATCAACGGCACCGTACATGGGCCGCCTCTGAGGCTGAGGCCGGGCAGACGCAGCTGGATCAGGGTCTATAATGACATGAAGGAGTACAACACCACCATGCACTGGCACGGCCTGAGCATGCGCATGGCACCTTTCTCGGATGGCACACCCACAGCAAGTCAATGGCCCATCCCGCCTGAGAGATTCTTCGACTACGAAGTGTACCCGCTGCGGTCGGAGAGTGGCACCTACTTTTACCACTCTCATGTTGGCTTCCAGGCCGTGACAGCCGCCGGGCCCTTGATCGTCGAGGACCGAGCCGCACCTCCGTACAAATACGACGAGGAAAGAGTCGTCATGTTCACCGACTACTTCAACAAGACGGACACGACAGTCGAAAAGGGTTTGGTCGCGACGCCGTTCACCTGGTCCGGCGAGACGAATGCCGTACTCATCAACGGTGTGGGGGTTTCTATCGGGGAGACGGCAGGAGAGGGGGACTGTAAGCTCCCGGTGATCGACGTCGAACCTGGCAAAACGTATAGACTGCGGTTCATCGGCGGAACAGCCCTGTCTATGGTGCAGATGGGGATCGTGGGCCACGACAACTTCACCATCATCTCGGCCGATGGATCATACACCAAACCGCACATGGAGAAATTCATGCAACTATCAACTGGCCAGCGGTTCGATGTCATCTTCAAGGCCAAGAGCCGCCAAGAACTGAACGGAACCACCGATTATCTCATCCAGCTTGAGACCAGGGAGCGGCCAAGGGTGTATAAAGGTTACGGCGTTCTTCGATACTCCAACGCCACGACGCAGATCAGCAAGGCACCATCTAGCCCCCCCTTGACACTTTCCAACAAGACTTATGAGTGGGCCGAGTATGCATTGGAGCCGCTTAAACCGGATAACTTCCCGACGGCAAGTGAAGTAACGCGCCGCATAGACATCGACAACCAGCAGCTTACAAGACGGACATTGATTTGGCAACTCAATGGTCTCGAATGGAATGACACTTCTTCACCGTATCCTGGCGACAAACCGTACTTGGTCAACATCTTTGAGAACGGCCCTGCAGCGATCCCAAACTATACCGCGGCGATAAACAACAATGGCTGGGACCCGAAAACGTTGACGTGGCCGGCAAAATTGGGAGAGGTGAGTTTCATTGTCCGCAACCATCTGACCAGTGAGTTGAAGCAGTATCCGTAGGTTCTGGAAATTGTCTTGCACAACACGGGTTCCTTTGCCAGTGGCGGCGGACTTGACTTCCATCCATGGCACGCACATGGCGGCCACTACTGGGATATCGGAAGCGGTAACGGGACGTACAACGCCACAGCAAACGAAGAAAAGCTGAAAAACTACCATCCGGTGCGCCGTGACACGACGAATCTCTACCGATATGGCAGTAAGACTACTACAGGCGCTAATGCGGGATGGAGGGCCTGGCGTCTTCGTGTAGAAGACGCAGGTGTGTGGATGGTATGTCTCGCTCCGATTTCACTCACACAAAACACGGTTAGCTCATTCATCCTAGATTCACTGTCATACCCTGCAACACATGTTGATGGGCATGCAAACCGTCTGGGTTATGGGAGATTACAAAGACATCACGGGCATTCCCTTTGCGGACGCGGCGGGATATCTAGAGTACGGCGGCAACGCGACGGGTAATACCACAGACGCGCCAACCGTGATACACTTCTTCGATGGAGATGAAGAGAAAGAATCTTAAAGTTTACCTGTCCATAGACCCAATTGATATCCGAGGACGCGACCATTATGCGGCCTGATGATCCCAAAAGCTATGACACCACAGTCAATCTCGGACGCTCTAGGAGGATCCAGTCCCTTCAATCGTTGAAGCAATGCAAGAATCAAGAGCCAAATCCCGCTGAACATAAAGCCCACCGATTCGTGACGCTTGACATGGTCTGATTTCTAGGAATGAAGAGGAATCGTTACCGCCGCCTCAGAGCCCTACGCTCGTCTTCGCAAAGCTGTTTTGCCGGCTTTCAGCGAGCGCGCGCTCCGCGAACAAGAGGGTATCTTGCAACTCTGCGCGAATAAGCTGGTAGAGCAGCTGAGGTCACTAGCAAAAGCGGCGCCCCTCAAGAACTTGTGAAGTGGGTCAGCTTGGCCGCTTCGACATAATTAGCGATTAGGCGTTCGGTCAAGCTGCGGGCTGTCTTGACGACGCGTCTCTGCCACGGTTGCAAGTCAAGCCCAGGTTATCGTCAAATTTCAGTTCGCCGTTCATTACGGCGGCGAGAAGTGGTTGGAACGGCTTGCTGCCAAGGCGCAAAAGCTGGCCCTGAAGAAGCACGAAAAACTTACCGCTGCCAAGGTCAAGCGGAGGCTGCAGCAGACTGAGAACAAGAAGGACTTTATGAGCTATATCTTGGAAAATCCTCAAGCTGACTTGAGCAATGCCGACCTGGTTAGAATGGCGTCGGCTTTGATTATCGCCGGAAGTGGCACTGCAGCCCTAGCGTTGTAACTTGTCCGGCATTACGTACTTTCTGTGCAAGAGGCCTGACAAGTGCGCCAAATTGACGAAAGAAATCAGAGGAGGATCTCACTATGACCTCCACTAGCAAGCTGCGCTGCTTGCAAGCGGTTATCGACGAAGGGCCAGCGTTGCCATAAGTGCAATCAAGTCAATTTTGACCCCCAAAATTGCTATTGATGAGATTTTTCTTGGAGTATTTAGTTACTTAGGTAACTTATAAATAGGTTAATTTAAGTTACTATATAAAAATACGTAACCTATATAATAAAGCTATTTATAATATACCTAGTAATCCAAAGCTATTATTTAGCAGCATAACCCCCCTTTTTATCTAGTTTTTTAATAGCTAGAGCCTTTCTATAGTATCCGGCTTTATCCTTATCCTCTGCGACGTAAGGGTTAACTTCGTAGTACTAAAAGCCCTCTTATAGTTAGCTGCTATTACTAGTATAGCAAAGATATTAATTATAAGCTAGGAGAGCGCTGGGAAGGTCTCTAAATAGTCTAACTACTACTAGATAGGATCGGAGGTCTTCTCTAGAGGTTAATAGAGGTATAGATCGAGCTTATCTATCTAGGGCGGGGTTTGCTAGCGCTAGCTATTAACCTACTGCTAGAAGTAAGTATTATTATTATCCCAAGCCTTATAGTTAATAGCAGGGCTAGCGGGGCTGGGGATACCCTCTTCTGCACTATACTAACGATACTACTTATTAAAGTACTCTATAAGGGTATTCTAAGCCTTCTCGACCTATCCCTCTTAGTAGTCACTACTCTATACGTCTTATAAATAGGAGATCCTAAATACGGGATAGAGGCTAATTGCACTAGAAAGCAGTAGGGAGTCCCCTAACTTATTATAATAATAAAAGAGCTTCTGCTATAACTACTTAATACTACTATAGAGGAAGGTTTACTACTACTTATCGAGAGAGTCGAATCGCAAGGCTACCCGTAAGGCTAGAGATACCTAGTCTTCGCATATATAATTAGGAAGGGCTTATTAGTTATACTAACTACGTCGAGGTTATCCTAAACGGGTTTATAATAGCTACGACTCCTCAAAAGGATCGTTAGGAGAGATCGTAGAGTTATAGTAGGTCTTCTAGTTAACGAGGTGCAAAAGGAGGTATTCCAAGCCTATCGTAACCTCCCAAAGTTAACTATACCTATTACTAACCCCCTAGCCCTCGCACCTCTTTATCTAATAATAAAAAGGCTCTAGGATTATACCTATCTCAGCAAGAACCTTCTAGTCGTCAGAAGATAGTAGATCCGCTTCCGGGATATGCTTTTTAATATTATTATTATCGTTATTCAATAGTATAAAAAACTAGATCTTATTCTTCTTCTTTATAGCCCTCTTAATTATAAGGTATATATTATTCTAGCGAGTATTATTATTTAGGATAAGCTAGGCCTTATAAGACGACTCGGAGAAGATCCAGAAGTTAGTAGAATTGCTATCGATCTTAGCCATAGCCTTCTAGTACTATTCAGTCTATTATAGAGAGGCCTGGATATTATCACACGCCTTTTGGTGATGTAGTCAGCTATCACGTGGTATTCCACGTGACCACGGTTGGGCTCAACGCCCATCCTTTAAGTAGGAGCCTTCTAGCCTGTATGCTTAGAAGGCTCGGCTATTATAGAATATATTACTATATACCTATAATTACTTATTATACTATTTATTATTATTCACGCTTATATTGCTCTTTTCCTTATTTTACTCGCAGTCTTAGCAACCCCTATTATAGCCCTAGGCTAATAGGAAGACTATAATATCTAGTAGCACGACCTAACCTATTCTTTTTTCCTTATCTAAGACCTCCCTTATACTATGAAAATTCGCAACGAGGTAGAGGACTCGGACTCGACCTCGAAAACCCCTCCTATAAGTATTTATATATTAAAAGGAAGGAAGTTAAAGAAGTTAAAGAGATAGAGGTCTTAACTATTAACTTATATAGCTAACTATTCGAGTTTAACGTTAAATTAGCATAGTAATCCCTCTCTTATAGAGGAATATCACGACGTAGGAAATATAGCTAAAATCAGATACTATAACGAGGCTTGCAAGCTCTACGGTTTCTAGCAGGCTTACGAGGACTATAACTTTACCCTTAGCCTTAGCGAACGATTTCGCAACTAGATAGCGAACCTCGCCTCTCTCGAATAGGATAATAACTATATACCCTATATAGATATCGTTAATATAGGCTAGAAAGCAAAAGCTAATCTATGCTATTACTAGATACTCGAGCCTAATAACTATATAACTACGTTAATTAGCATTATTAATATAATTATAACCGCAAGGGATACTCTAGCAATAGCAGCACTTTTTATACCCCTATCTAGAGAAGAAAGCCTTCATAGAGCTAGCGAGAGAATCACCCTTCTGCCCCCGAGAGATAAAAGAGTTGCAACTCCTATCTAGTCTAGCTAGTTAGATATCGAACCCCTAGGACCTCCTATTAAGGCGAGAGCTATAGCAGATAATATTCATAATAGGAGCGGAAAAAACCCTAAACTGCGAGTTATAGCGCTAGAAGATATTATTATAGGACTATCGGAGCGAAAAATCTATAGAATACTATAAATTCTTTATAATACTACTATAGGTCCGCTGAAGTAGGATATATTAGCAGGGAGGACCTAGCCGCTATAGTAGAATTTAGTACTACTACTAATATTTTCACTATTATCCCAGGGGCTCTACCCGGAGCTGCTATCCCAGGGTCTCGAGGCTTTACTCCTTCGAGTATTTAGCTAGCTCGAGGCTAATACTAGGGCGCTATAGCCTATAGGAACTCGATAGGAAGGTAGATTTGCCTAATAGTATAGTATTTTTTAGCTAGATACTAATAAGAAGTATAGGATAGAGCCCGTCTTTTATAACTAGGATATTCTATACTATAAGGAGATAGATCTATAGATCTCCAGCCTAGATACTAAAACCACTAGCCTAGCTATAGCCTTAGAAATTATATAGAATTAGAGCTCTCTGCTATAAGGGAAAGCACTTAGCTAATAGGAATACTAACTCAGGCTAATTAAACGATAGAACTACCTCTATATAGGATATCACGCCTTATGCGACGCTATTAGGAGACGTTTTATACTAACCTAATAGGAGTCTATCTAATAGATCGCTACGCATAGGTTTACTATAGAAGACCTCAAGGGAGATAGAGATATTTATAACTTTACCTAAAACTATTTCAAATATAGTAGAGCGTAGATAGGACTAATATCTATAGTTAGCTAGCTATTAACGATCTTTTATAATATAATTAACCTAGAGCTTTAGCAATTCCTAGATAAACTAACTACTAGTAATACTCTCGAGGATTACCTCAATATAGCTAAGAAAAAACGCAAGGCAGTTTAGCGCAGGCTCTAGGCGCTAATTAGCATTAACTATATATCAGAAGAGTCCGATAATATAATATAGACTAATAATAAGGGACGACGGACTAACCGAGACTTCTAACGGGATAATCATAATAATCCGCAACCCTAATAACATTATTAACCTTAGCAACGTTTCTAGCGCTCTAATAACTATCAAAACTAGAAAGATCGCCGCCTATAGAACTAGCTATAGAGAAACCCGGGTTTTCGACGTTATGCAAAATATAATAGACTAGGCTAGACGGACTTAGACGCCTATTATATATAGGAGGATTATAACAATAACCGTAATATTAATAACCTCGTTAATAGCAGCTATATCCTAATAGATATATAGGAAGTCCCCTACGATTCAGCTGCTCTATCAGAATAACCGGGCAAAGAGGAAATAGCAGGCTAGATAACAGACGTCGCAGCTATAGCGAGAAGCATGCTAGCAATCTCCCTAACTACTTTAGTCATAGACTCTACTAATATAGTAAACTTCGCAGGTCTTATTGCGATTCCCCTAGCAAATAATACGTAGGTATTACTTAAGAAAAACCAAATTATCAATACCTAGGTGAAACTAGTAAAACGAATAATACTAGCCAAATAGATATATCTCCGCCTCAACGTAAAAAGCGATAACATAGCTAGCCTAGAAGAAGTCTATATTAATACAGGCGCCTTAATAACTCTAGTTAATAGGAATTAGGTGCTATGCTTTGCGCGGAATCCTACGTTTCAAACGATAGAACTATAGCAGATAAATATAATAGACTTAACCTTTCAGGTAATAGAGCAGGTTATATTTAACTTCTATATCCCAGGTACTATTAGCAACGTGGAGATCAACGGCCACGTTATTATTATAGCTAGAGTTATAAATACCCTCAGAGCGAATCTTCTATTAGGAATACTATTCTATAAAGATCACGGGCTAGTTATAGACTTTAATAAGGGCATAGTTAAGTTCCGCTCAGTATATAGAATGCAGTATCTAGTCTAGTTCAGGAGATAGCACCTAGTAACTAGACGAGTCAACAACGCCTACACCGTAGTTATTCCCCTGCAGAGTAATGCATTCGTTATAACCAGCTTTATTAACCTCCCTAAGTTAAGCTAGCAAGGCTCTAATACTTAGTAGTTTTAATCTAGTTATATTAGCATAGTTAATATAATAGTTATAGTAGATAATCCTAAGCTCGTCCTCATACGAAATATAATAGATAAGCTAATAATAATCCCAAGAGGATAGTAGCTAGGCTATATTATTCTAATAGAAGCAGAGGAGACTACTAACCTTATTAACTACGCAGATATTATCACCCTTATAGGAGGAGAATCAAACTTGCACCAGTTCTCGCAACATAAATTCGATAGAGCTATAAGTAATATAGCAGCTAGCGCGTAGTTTATAACCCCGCTTACTAAATCTAGCCTAGGACCGCCTCGTTGAGCGGATAATATTCTATCTTATAGAATATCTAAGCTAAAAGATATCCTAGTTATATATAGCAAGGATAGAGTCGAGATCTGCAATTAAGATGCGGTTTTCGCTAGTAGACTTAAGGAAATCCTCGATAACCGAGATATCTACTACAATAAGGGGATTATACCCATGCTAGATAACTAATATATACGCATTAAGCTCGTTAAAGGGTAGCAAAACCAGAAGGCTATAGTAAAGCCTTACCCCCTTAGCGCTAAAGACCTCGAAGTTATTAAGAATATCTATAGCAAGATATATACTAACGGCAAGATAGTATAGGGTGATAGGCTAATCCTAGTTATCTATCCGCTCTTTGTTATATAGCGGGTAGTTAATAGTATGAAAAAAGGCAGGGTTGTTATTAACCTTCGCCCTCTCAATCGAATCACTATCCTAGATATATACCCGCTTCCTAACTAAGATAATATAATAGATACCCTCAGAGGGAAGAAACGTATAATAATATTTAATACTACTAGGTTCTTCTACTAACTGCTAATCTACTCGAGATACTGCAATAGGATAGCAGTAATAAGTCCCTATAGCATCGAGGTTTCTAATATTATCCTCATAGGATTTAAGAACTCGCTAGCCTACGCCTAGCGTTTCATAGACCGCCTCCTGCACGACTACTAGCACTTTGCTCGAGCATATATCGATAATATTATTATTTTCAGCAATAGTAACGAGGACTATCTCTAGCATATCGATATTATTCTCAAGCTCTTCGAGAATAACTACCTTTATATTAGACCTAAGAAGTCCTTTGCAGGGTTTCCTAAAGTAAGACTCCTTAGCTATATTATAAATACTAATAGTATTAAATAAATAGAGGATAGGATTATAGCTTTTAAGAACCTCTACTTCCCGAAAACTCTCCACGATATCGAGAGATACCTCGGAATAGCCGGATAGCTATAACGCGATATACCCTAGTATAATATTATTATAACGCTACTATAGGACAAAAAGACCCGTCTTACTACGAAACTCTATAATAAGAACATGCTTCCTAACGGTCTATTAAAGGCAGTTTGAATAAAGAGGGTCCAAAAGGTATTATTTAAGCTAATGCTAAGCGAGCAAGAGGCGTAGAACGCCCTCTAGAAGAATCTCTATAACTAGGTCGTGAGATACTACTATAACCCGAATAAGCCTATATTTTTTAAGGTCGATGCCTATAAAAGCGGCTTTAGGCTTATAGTATTCTAGCTAGGTATCCTATAGAATAGTACTAATATACCTAGCAAAGATATCGCGTAAATCTATATCTAACTAGTACTTTTTCTATCTAAGGTTACGTCGCCCTTAGAAAAGCAATACTTCGCTATAGAGGTAGAGGTAGCAGCAGTAGTATAGGCTATAAAGAAGCTCTATAAGCTTATATAATTAAATAAGCACCCTATATAGATTCTTATAGATCACGCAGCTACGAAGGGAATTCTTATATATACCTCGCTATAGACTATAGACCTTAATAAGGCTAACCTATAGCTCGCGAGCGCTACGAACTACCTATCGCAATTTAACCTCAATATTACTTATATACTAGGGAAGCTTAATATCGTCCCCGACGCCCTCTCACGCCTGCTATTGCTTATAGCCTCAGGACGAGCTAATAGGTTTGAGGATAGCAACGTCCTCGCGGAAATAACCTATAGCAATAATAATAATAACGTAGGATTTATAGATATAGTTAACTAGTTAGCTAAGAAGTCATAAGCCTACGGAGCAATAGGGGAGATAACTATAAGCATTTCGGAGGACTTTATTGCTAAGATTATAGATAACTATACTAACGATACGAGGTATAGCAAAATTCTCAAATAACTCCGATCCTAGCAGAAGGAACCAGGTAAGTAGTAGTTACTATTCGACGCTGCTACTAAGGAAAATAGCGCCAGAGCCGCCAGAAGAGCCCCAAAACGCTATTAAATAACTCCTTAGAGTCTATCGCTAGAAGGGCTTATCCTTCATATAGCTACGGATAGCACTTAGAGACTCTATATTCTATATAAGTCAGTACCTGCGATTCTCCGCCTTAGTTATAATGAAAAACACTACTTTAGCGCGGACCGCATAATAGCAGAAATATCGACTTTTTAGTTTTATAATAAGAAGTTGCTCATATAACGATATATCGCCTACTATAACTAGTATAAAGAGAACTAAGTCGACCGCCAAAAGCTACTAGGATAGCTATAACCTATTCCCGTTATAAATATCCCTTATAATACCATCACTATAGACTTTATTACTAATATGCCTAAGGTACTATCCCACAGAAGTCCCTATGCCCTGCTAGGTTTCCTAGAGTTAGATATATTAGCAATAGTAATATATAAATTCTCAAAAAAGATAATCCTTTTCATAGGATATTCAACCTATAGAGCAAAAGAATAAGCAATAGTCCTACTCCGCGCTTTTTTCCTCTTAGACTAGGGAATTCCACGTCGTATTATTAATAACCGGGATCCTAAGTTTATCTCCATAGTATAGCATATAATATTTAACGCCCTTAATATCAGGCTCCTCCTCTTAATAACATACTACCCCCAGATAGACGGGCAGAGCGAAAGAATAAACTAGACTACTAAGATCGCAATATAGTTCTATATATCTAAATCCCCTAATATCCCATAGACCGATATACTACCTACCCTATAGTATAATCTTAATAACTCCCTATCTACTACGATCGGATAATTACTAAACGAGGTTATACTCAGATTTAAGCTATAAAGTATTCTCAATATAATTATATAAATAAGCACCCTGATTAAGAGCCTTACTATCCTCAGGGAGATATATCAGAAGGAAGCACTACTACTTATTAATATAGCGAACGCCTTATATAAGGAGAGATATAATAACTACTATACTAATATAACTTTTAACGAAGGGGATAAAGTCTAGATACGACTTAGCAAAGGATTCCACTTGCTAGGATAATATAATAGCAAATAGACCTCTAGATAGATAGGACCCTTCTGAATTAAGCATATTATCAGTCCTCTCGCCTATGAGGTAGATATTCCTAAATACTAGCGGGTTCACCTAATCCTCTCTATAACCTAGCTATATAAGCTAGCCTAGGGAGAAGACCTGTTTAACTATAAGACTCCGCTGCTAAAGCCTATTGAGGTTAATAGTAGTAAGGAGTAGGAACTTAACTATATTATTAAATAAAGAGTCTTATAGAGGAGTTATAAACCCACCGTTAAATACCTTATCCAATAGAAGGGCTTTATAGCAAAAGATAATACCTAGGAATAAAGAGACTCCCTATTACCTAATATAAATAATATTATTAATAAGTATAATACTAAATTCCCCCTCAACTAGGATACTAAAAGAGCTATAAGAAGGCGTGCACCTCGTGTATAACTAATTAGTCTTCCTATCCTTTTAATAGGATGAATATATATACCCTAACTTAATATTAGGATTGCAAATTTTCCCTTTATTATTACTATTTTTTACTATTTAACTACTCTTCCCTCGATCTTTCTATTTCAAGGAAGGAGCAGCGGGTGCTAACTTTTACGCGCCTTCCTTACTAACCCCTATTATAAAAAATTTTTTTCCCTTTTATACCTTCCTTCTATTCACTAGACCTGCCTACTTTTATTTAGGTATACCTATACTTTTTATTTATTTATTTCTCTCCTATATGCTAATTATTACTTAATAGACCTCTTATAATAAGCAATAATATTATTCCAACCCGCTAAATATAGCCTCTAGAACGCTAGCCTAACTAATACTACTGCGATAATAGCTTCTAAAGGCAAGGAAGTTACTAATAACTACGAGGTCCTATCCTCTCACCTATCTAATAATAGCAGCAGCTAAGACGAGGGTGCTAACCCCTAGAATAACGAGGTGCTTAACCCCGTCTCCCCGCGCTAAAGTAGTAATAACTAAGGTAGTAATAACTAAGTTAGTAACTATAATATTAACCTTAGCACTCTAGTTAAGACTCGCAAGTTTGCTACTAAGAAGAAGAAGTCCTATAAGGACTATAAGAAGGGCAAATAAGTAGCTAAGAAGAACTTCTTTACTATAGATACTAAGATCTAACACGAGGAGGTTATTAATAATAATACCGATAACATTTAGAATAATAATACCTAGGCTACTAAGCTAGCCTGCGTTATTACTAGCACCCTAGCTAAAACTATAGCTATTACCCCTCGTAAGACTCCTAAGAAGGGCTGCCCTAGCCCTATAGCCTAGTGCTAGTAGATCGACGAGGCGAAGACTTATATTAATAACGCCTTTCTATACTACCCCGATGCTATCCTTATTAAGGAGATCGAGAAAATCCTCAATAGCATCGAGCCTTCTAAGAACATATCTTCTAACCTCTACGTTAGATATATCTAGGATACCCTCAAGCGAGCGTATAACGTATATATTAATAATAACACCTATAGCGAGCTTCTCCCTAGCTATACCTAGGTCCTCGTTATATACTTTTATAATACCTACGGTTATGCTAATAGAATTATTACTAGCAACCTTATTGCAATAAACCGTATTAACCTCCTTTCTATTACCCCGCTCGTTAATATTAGTAATATCACTACTATAGACCTATTAGCCCGCAAGGATGCCAAAAACGCTAAGGACCTCGCTAATAAGGCTGAGGGTAACGTTAATATTATTATTAATAGCATCTAATAGGAAATCCTTCCTCGCCTCGATACTATAGAGACTAATATAGCTAATATAGATACTATTAATATTAATACTATTAGTAAGCA